>JAMXBB010000002.1:31230333-31407051 GCA_024138015.1 Lumnitzera littorea
TATTATAATATCTTTATTAATCTTGGTTCGATTTAAGTTTGATCCCGTTTGACCCTCTCGATTCTTTACCTTTTCTTGTTTCTAGATTAACCTTTCCATCCAGGTTTGACAACATTGTTATTTTCTTTCCTTAGTTTTTTTCTTTTTTTATAAGCCTATATCATATTAATTACCAATTAATGAAGCCCCCTAAAATCAGTTTTTCCATTAAAAATTTGACAGATCCCCTAATTTATACAAGACATGGACGTTTTACAAAAAAGATACATAGAATCATTAGCAAAATATTAAAAAAAAAAAAAGGAACTTAATAATAAAAGAAAAAGGTGCACCCTCTTTGTAGCAGGATGGTTAGATCCCATTATTAAGTAGAGACGGTAAATAGACGTATTTGAATTCCCCACATTGCGAGCACTATGAATGAGCACTGTGATATGAGTATGAGATCCTAAGACGCAAAGGAAATATTTCTTTTCTCAGTAAAATACAAAGTGGAGAGCTAGCAATTCCTGGCCATTTCACATAAATCGGTTTGATGAAACCTTCCAAACTTTGTAATCCTAAAATTATACAGACACACGCACACACGTATAAAGCCATAATAACTCAAAAAAAAAAAAAAGTATGTAGATAATTTTGATAAGAAAAACGGAAATTAAATAATGCCTTTTAGTATCTGATTAACGATAATTTAATTATGCACAAAACTTACTATACGAGTGGGATATACCATATACTATAAGTGGGATCTTTGGTTATCTCTCTTGATTTACTCTAGCAAGTGATCAATTAGTGGGATATAAAAGCGGAACACCATCTTGAGATCATGACAAGTTTATAGTAAGTTCTTAAACTAAAATTCTGTTCGATTTCAATATCGATTCCCCGTACAATGATGAAATCCCAAATACTTAATTAAATCATATAAGCATTAGATTTGTCCCTTCAAATGAAATTAAACCCTAAATTCTAACCCTAATAACCCATGACAAATCTAGAAAAACAAGGCCTAATTCAAAATCTACATTAATTCCAAGAACAATTTAATAACTAAACAAAGTTCTAGGAAAAATCTGTAAACTGGATCTAAGTTATGCTAGAACTTTAGTCTTTTAAATAAAAGATTGACCGAGAACCCTACCCTTAATAAGCGAAAAACATAAATAACTAATGTAGTAGTACCTAAGATGCATGATTGTCATCCTTAAGAAAAGACTATAGGAACAAAAGCCAATACCTTATGCTTAATCAAAATAAAGGTTAAAACTGGAAAAATGAGATAAAATCAGCCATATTAACAACTTGTGCTAGTGGTCAATGACTAGCTCCAGTTAACCTTCGATTTTCTTTCTTATGCCCAAAACTTGCTCTAACTTGTTTCAAGCCAAGTTTTTTATCTCAAACAATATTCTATATACCATAAAGCTAAAATAAAAAAATTAATCTAAAATAAGTTTTTTGTCAAAATTAATCAATTGTTTTTTCAAATATGGGTATGTAGATGATGCTGAAAGAAAGATTTCTAAGAGTTAATTATTAGTGTAGGTAAGTGATTGTTCCACCTTGTTTAGTTTATTGTCTATGTTAGGCTTAGATAAACAACTTAATCACTATCTTTCTTGAATTTGCTTATTGTGTTGTTTATGCATGCTCCAAGGCTAATAGCTATTTTGGATTGTAGGGTCATGGATCAGCAAACTGTTGCTTGATGGGACATTTGATTGCCATGTAGTGGCTTGTAGTTAGATACGAAGGTAGGTAATCATTTTGGATAGTAGGTTATCGATATAGAGGAGCTGTAATTAGTCCAAGTTGAGGCACTCAAAATGAAACTATCAACAAGATGATATAGAATTGAGTGTAAGTGTAACTAGAGCATTTCCTTACTAAGTTTTGTAGCTTACCTAATTATGGACTTTTAGAAAATATCTCAAATTATTAAAAGTATTTGGATAATAAACCTTGTGTATGCTTAAAGGAGATAAGGAATTGAGTAGACTATCGTGCTTTTGAGCTATAGGCTTGACATTTGTGGACGAACGGTAAGGTAAGTTCATTAGTTTCAAGTTTTCCTTTCTAGTCATCAATTATCTAAATGTGGCACTTCTTTCAAAATAATTAGTCTATGAAATAATGTTATTTATTTGAACACATTACAATTTTGATAAAATTTTAAGCTCAAACTTGGTTAATCAAACATCGTATTTAGCATATTGAAGGCTAATTGACTTAGATTTAGCCATTACAATTTTTACTGACACATTTAAGTAATTTAAAGTTCCAATTCAAAATTCAATAAGAAATTCAAACCAATTTTAATGCTTTAATCCTTGTTCTTTAAGCTCCCCTCTATGCAATCAATTCACATTATTTTATAAAGTAGACTTGTAAAACTTTTCTAGATCATCAATTGCTCTTAATTTTGTCTCGTTTCATTCAACCCAGCTCTTTCTCTCTCCAATTTTCCTACGAGACCTACAACCTCTCTTTCTCTTTGCAAATTGGGCACTAAATACCAAAAAATCAAGAGAAGCCACCACCCACATAGGCTTCAACACCATCTTAGGAACCCAAAGTCACTACCATCACAAGAAGCCACTAATTAAGGACTCCTAAAGTAATCTCTAATGGCCTACCATCATTGTCGTGACCCATTATGAAGTGAACATCACCGGACAACAAAGGGGATTGAGATAAGCTGGTCCTATACTCTCTTATAATATGTTTGAGACATAGGAAAGAATTGAGAAGGAAAAACAAATGAGAGAGAAAAGTTAGTAAGGAATGGAAATGAAGGCAAATACTTGTTTAGATAAGAAATGAATAATTATAAAGTAAATTAAATATTTTTTAAAACTTACTAAAATACCAAAAAGCACTAGGAAATTTGAAACATGTTTTTATTTAAAGGTCGTTTGAGTCATTTTATAACTTTTTCATCTCCAATTCTCTCTACATATTGAAAGATTGGTTTTTATGGAATCTAAGAGAAAATTTTCCTTCACAAATCCCTTCCTTTTCTCTTTCCATGCTTTTTCAAACAAGGGGATTGGATCTTTTCTTCTCTCATTCCTCTCCTCCTTTTTCTTTCCTTTAACCTAAACATAATGTTAAAAATCAAAGCTTATGGTGTTAGACTGTAGAAGCTCCTTGATTCATCTTCTTTTAGTGACTCGATGACTTTAATTCGAATCAACCCAAATGTAGCGACTACTCCAAATCTACTTTCTAACTTGACTCTAACCCATATTCATGACCTTAATTAGAGGTATGCAAATAAGTTTTGACCCATAAGTTGGCTCATTTAACTCGTTTTTTAAATAATTTGAGTTAAGGTTTTTTTTTGTATGTATAAAAGTGAGCAAAATAAGCTCGACCTGTTTAACTCTTGACTTAAAGTAGATCGGTTTAGATAAGCTCGTTTAATACATTTATGCCTTTTTTTGGTAGGCTGGCCTGAAGCCATTTTAACTTATTGACCTGCCTATTTAACTTGCCTTTTAAATGGGTTAAGGTTGAGATTTTTTACCCTATTTAAAAACGGACCTAATGAGTCCGGCTCGTTTAACCCGCAGGTTAAAGTGAGATAAGTTAGGTTAGCCCGTTTAGTCTATTTGTACGCCTTTAACTTTAACCTACTTATTCTTAACCTATAGAGGTTTACCTTATCTTTTTTTTTTTAATTCTTTTTACCTTATTTAAAGATAACAATAAATAAAGTCTAAGAATATACATGGTAATGGAAAAACTATTTTCTAAATTAAATTTTTCTAAAAAACACATATAATAAAATAAGCTAAGTAGATAAATTTTCAAAAAGGAGTAAGAATTTTATTCAATAATAGTAGTAATTATCTTTTGAGTGAAATTTTTTTTTTTTTTTTGGTCATTTCAACTTAGTAATTCCTTTTCATAAATAAGAATCCGTTAATTGGTGCTTTATGAACTTAGGATTGGTTTTATCAAAAAAAGGCATGGTATATAGATTAGGGTTTTAGGGGTTTTTATAAAATAAAAATAAAAAGGATAAAAAGGTAAACTTCGTTGATTTAACAAAACACTAAAGTTATATAAAATGAAAAATGAACTATGAAGGCTTAATTCCGACCATTGGATATATAGATAATTATAGAGTGACTATAAAAAATTAAAAAATAAAATTTTCTTAAAAATAAAAAATCTTCCTTTGCTTTCCAATTTTATTGATTTGTCACAGAAAATAATATATATTTTAAAATGAAGCCCTTTTATTTTCAAGAATTATTTTCGGTAAATCATTTTTGAGTTTCAAATTCAAGTCCCCAAATCTAGATTTTTTAGTACTTTTGAATTGACAATTTATCAGGTTAAAAATCGATTTACCCATTCAATTTTCAACCAACCTTTTTTAAAAGTCACTCGGTGGCCATTCCTATATTTTCAAAAATTTTCAGAAAAACCCCTCACTTTTTGGTTGGGTGTTTTGTATTCGGTGGGTCGGGCCTAACAACATTCAAAATTGGAGGGAGGGTAATTTTCGAGCTCACCAATGTTTATACCTAATTACAACGAAATGTTTGTATTTATTTTAATCTATCAAGCGTAGGGTTAGTAATACTTAAATTTAAAAAAAAAAAAATTGGGACACGTCTACATGGCATGTCAGATGCTTTATCCAATTACAAATAGATATTATTACTGCATTCTGGTGTTAAATCAATGATTATAAATAGCACATTATAGCTTAATCTTTGTAGAATTCTAGCTAAAGCTAAGGTATTTTTTAGGTTATGGTTTTAATCAACGTAGAATTTCTTTTATAGGTTAACTTCGACATTATGGTTTCTTTTGTCTTTGTTAAAATAAATAAATAAGTCATTAATTCTTCAATTTTTTTTTATTACGTCATTTTCTCTCTGTTTTCTTTCCTCATGAACTATTGAAACAAAATTCTCAATGGATTCATTTGGAAGGGATTTTTCTCTTTTTTTCTTTTTTCTTTTTTCTTTTTTTTTTTCCTGCAGGGAAAGCAAGAAATTAAGAAAGGTTGAAAAACTACGAGTATCATTTTAGTAACTTTGATAAAAAAAAAAAAACAAAAGTTAATATTTTATTGCTTATTGCAACACTTTTGCCCCTAATCAAATAAATAAAAATGCAGCCTTTTTTTTTTTTTTATAAATACACCTTGTTTTCACTTTTTACTAATAGTAGTTTTATATTATATCTTCATATTATGACTCAAGTCCAAGCAAAGAAATCAACTTAAAAGATTGACCTGACAAGTGAAAAAAAATTAAAATTAAATTTATATTTAATCCATCTTACTTTTCTATGTGAACATTATTTTTTCACCGTTCAAAGAGTATAGAAAAAAAAAAAATAAAGAATATGTGGGAGCTGGAAATTGGAATGCATATTACACAGCTGCCAATAAGAGAAAAAAGATTGATTTATAGGGAAAAAGGCAAAACTTGGATCATGTCTCCTTGGCTGATCTCCAAGTTTCTTAACTGGCTCAAAATCCATTCAGATCATGTCTGTCCAATCAGATCTTGTGGGTCAACTACATTTCTTCCATCATCAACCCTCCTCTCTCTCTCTCTCTCTCTGTAGGGTAAATGAACATGACTGATTACCCTACATAAATTGTAATTTTATATAGGCAATCTAGATGATGATTGTCACTCATTTTAGGTAAAATAATGCCACCCTTCTCTGCAAAATATTCATTTCTCTCTTGACCACATTAATGAATATTTTGAAGACTATATATTCATCATAAATCGTAAAACCTCAGTCTTTTTTATTTTTATATATAATTTTAATGTAAGTATGTTGTACTGTTTTTTTTTTTTTTTTGTTGTTGTTGTTGTTTCTCTTTCCTTTAATGAAATATCATATATGTCGTTAATTTATATTACGGGTTATACCATCATTGGCTTTTGAGAGTTTCCAGTAGAGATTTCCTAACAATAGATTCACCTCCACAGTCCATCAATCTTTAGGAGATTAATTGTCCCGTGTTAGGTTGACTACATCACTTTTCTTGAAGAATGGATGGGACGTTTGCCAAAGCAGGACTCTTTTCTCTTTCTTTTTCATAATTGTAAATTTGGCTCCAAAAAGCGAATAAAACTCTTTAGACTTGTAAATGCATGATTTTTCCCTATCTGTAATTTAATATATAATTCTTCTAAATCCTTTTTTTTTTTTTGTTTTTTTGAAAGGATGAAAAAAGAAAAACAGAAAATACAAAGAAGTAAGCGGGTAAAATTTAGTCACCTCCTGCCTGCAAACAATTAGTTCTATCAACATTACAAAAAGCAAATTCATCCGAACTAAACAAGTGATCAAGTTTACTTTTTAAATCGCTAAAAGGATGATAAATAATAATATATCGTTTTATTCATTTACCAATCTTTGGGTGTATACACACGTTTCTAAAAATTATGGGATATAAAGTCAAATTTTTAATTTAGGAGATTTTTTTTTTTTTTTGCTAACTATTATATATATAATTTTGAGGAAGGAAAAATTGAACCTAATCTATCTTATTTAGAAAATTAATGTATATACTATTAGACTATAATAACTTTAATTGCGAGATTTTTATTTATGTGATTAAGAATCTAGAGAGTCTATTTACAATTTCTCATGTATCTTTATCTAAAGTTGTATTTTTCCCTTCTTTTTTTTTTTCTTCCCACGCAATTGTAGTATTTATTAGTCATCAATGAATGTAATAATGGACCACCCGACATCAGTTAAAGCTTTAACTGAGCTAAAATGGATTTTGTAATGAAGTGGCTTTACCTTTACCAAAACACACAAAGGTGACATAATTTAAACGATCGACCTTGCTCTTCGATATTTATATCACAAGGTAGAAATTAATTACAATCCGTTCATTTTGCTGAACGAAATAAGAATATAATATAATACCTAATGCTAAGAAAGGGTATAGAGATATAATAAATTATTAATAGATATTTACATTGTCATTTGTTAATTATATTGCAATTTTTTAGGAAAAAATTAGTTCTGGTACTAAATAGCTATTTATAAAATGACAATATAACATTTTTTATAATAGGAATTTCCTATAAAATTATTGTTGTGGAACTAAAATATAACTAATGAATACTATAGTAGCTCTTCTTATAAGGAGCAAGATGAGAATAGAACTGCTATTACAGTAGAGGGCTGTTAGTTTCTCTTTTCTTGTCTCCTTCTGTGTTACACCCATGCCCATTATGTGGGGATGAGTCATTGCATATAAATCTATAATCTAATTCACTAGTTCTTCGAATGTCTCTGTAAAACCAAAGATGGTACGAGTTGTAAAGTTGAATCATTTTGCCGTTTGGAGGGTGTATCAATTGATGGTAATAATACTTCTAGATGGATTGAACAAACTAAAAGCATATGTACTTGTATATATTACTAGTTAAGTGTACGAAAACAGTCGACAATGGATACAATAAACTCCCGTCTACTTGCCCTATTTTATAAATGTTATGCATATATATAGTGTGTAAATAATAATAAGGTATTAACATATACATATATACACATACATATATATATATAATATGTATAAATCATACATGATAATTTATTTAAAAACTACTTATTATATTATTATTCATATCAATATTTTATTATTATTTACATGCTACTAATATATTCTTTTTATATTTTTGATAACTAACCTATTTGATGTCGGTAAAATTTGATACATAATAGAATTTGATGCTTGCGGATGTATCGATGGGCTAAAACTCGATCGAGCTTTTTGCGCATTAACTTCTTGTTATTGCCCTTTTTCTTTCCAAAGTTTTCGGTACAGTGTTTACTTGTTTCCCGTCAGGGGTTTTGGGTTCTGGTATATGGGAATGAAACGGAGTAGAATTGCAATACAGAGTATGAAATAGTATTTTTAGAAGGTAAAATCTGTGATTTTTTAGCATTAATAATTACAATTTTGAAGGGAAATTTGAATCCTTCTTTGAGAGGATAAAATCATTATTTTATTTTACCTTCATTAATTAAAAATTACTTATCTAATATTCAATTTAATTATAATATCTAATAATTAACGTGTTTTTGATAATTAAAACTATATACATCTTTAACTCCATTTTGAATATTAGAATAGTATTGATAATTACGTGGAGTTTTTAAATATAAGAATGAATTTACCACTTTAGCTTAGATCTTATTTCATTTAATTTCAACCATTTATATTCGAGATTATCATGTGTATCAAATGTGATATAAAAGCTATTATAAGATGATAACTTTTCTCCATTAATGCTTGCTTCTTGTTTATCTTGTGCACCTGGTAGTTAAGAAATTATCATTTTTGTTTTTTCACTGGACAAACATATGGAGTGAGCTAGGGATTTGTCGAGTCCATGACAAAGCAAATGGACGTTCCTTGTACTCCCCATTTCTCCGCTGCAAATAAGAAAGAAGTCCAACTTCAATTATTTTCCACCGTTGAGATGCTGTGAGTTTGTGATTCCAATCCCAGGAAGTGAAGAGTAATTTGCTTTAAGCAAGGATTTTCCCCTTAGACGTCTCGCAGCCAATAATAGATTCTTACATGGACTACGCTTAAGCTAGTTAGCTAGCTTTTCGTTTCCATTCTTAGGATTTGTGATGGCTATTATTTGAGATCTAAACTCCCAAAACATGTCATTCCCCTTAAATCTATGTATGTTTCCAAGTGAAAAAAATTTTGGAAGAAACTAGCAAGTTGAAAGTCAAAGTTATTGAGCATGGTGGGGTGAAAACTTTCCATAACTCCTTCAAGCATCACCAACTACTATTCTCAAGTTCTTCCTTTATCTACAAGTTTTGCCAATAAAATAGAAAAAAATACATCGAGACATCCTCTGAGGTTCCTCTAAGAATTTGAGAAAGATTCATTGGATTAGACGACATAAGATCAAGAACCAAGAGGATAAAGGGGGATTATATGAGGTGAGCTTGCCTTTTCCTTTTGAAAATACCATTGTTTCTTTAGGTATTGATGGAATAGTTAATTCATAATTCATTGAATGATTATATCATTAACCATTTTTATTTTTATTTTTGTGTGAGAAACTTATCATAAATCCATTGATTTCTGCCGTAAGTTCAGTGATCCTTAGCACTTTGTTTGATATGAGGGAAAGAAAGTGGAAGGAATCTTCGTGTGTTTAGACAATGAAGAGTTTATCAAAAGGGAGTTTAGATCTTCATCTTTAGTATACTATGTTGTGTAATATAACTTTTGTTTTGCTAACAAAATTATAACCGTAAATATTAACAATGAGAATAATATTTTTTGTAACTTTTTTTTCCTATTGTTAATAAGAAGATTAATGAAGTAGAAATTTCTAAATTTTACTTAAGTTCTATCCTTTGTACTAAACATGAAGATTTAAAAATAAACATCTGTAGGCTCAAATACTTAAGAAGTTATCTTCCTTTTTTGTTCCATTTTTGCTAAAGATAAAAGTGAAATAAGGGAAGTGGCCCTTCATCAGCCAACAAAAGGAAAACGAAAGTGAATTGAGATGAAGACATTATAAATTAAATTCTCATCCCCTTTTTTGCTTTGAAAAGCAACCCAATCAACATATGTATTTGTTTTCCTATTTATTGAAACAAAAATAGCATAAACAGAACAAGCAGATGAGGCCTTGGTCTTTGCCAACATAGGATGAGTCTTCCACCAACATAAGAATGAGCTTAAAATATCCTTGATCATCGGAGAGGAGTTAGACTTAATTATTAAATATTACCATCTTTTGATCTTACAAACTCTAGACTCTCCTTAATAGCCATGGCCTCCATTGTTTTTATATCAATAAACCAGTGTTGTCAAATCTAGTTTTGATGGTTGATTTGGACATGTGAGAGAATTAAATGTTAAAAGTATGAATGGGGTTCGATCAGGAGTTAAATCGAGGTTTAACCAAATCAGTTTTATAGCTAGTTCAAATTAAACCTAGTTGGATAGTACGAGTCACTTCAAGTTTGACAATACTGCATAAATCAACAAGTAGTAGTAACTACTACCAATAGTATAGTAGTGTGATCTCTAGCAACGAAACTTATTCTAGTTCTGTTTCTTGCTTTATCATACACTCCATTGTAGTTAAGCATTATCTTATCCATACTAAGAGGATTCCAAAATTGTTTAATTAGCATAAGGATTTACTTTTGGGAGTTGTAAACTTTACTGCATGAATAGTAATTCTTTGGCAACCTTGATTTTGGTGATAGCATGTATCGATTTAAGGCTTATAGAGTTAAAGTAGACTTAACTTAGAGTAGTGGTCGCTTTAGAGAATATTTCCTTTCCTTAAATTCCTTTAGAAACTAAGCAATTGATAATTGTTAATCCACAATCCTATTGACAAAGAAACAATCATTTTGATATCCTATGACACCAAATCAAATATAGTGAGTTCATTGATAGTAAAAGAAATGCCCACCAATTCTTCTATATTACACAAATTACATGGAGGGTTATGTCTTAGCTTTCTTTTAAACAAATTTAAGTCGTTAACAATTTAGGCATAACTTGTAAATCCAACCACTTCAAGATTCTTTTCATCTATTAAATAAGATGAGGATGTTTTGCTGCTTTGAGAATCAATCTTGCTTGATTTAAGAGCTAGTATTTTGATCTAGTAATGTTGATTGGTGATTTTTGTCTAGTGGAGTAACAAACTCCAAATTACTTATAACAAGAACATACAACTAGAATAGTTATCAGAGTTTGAACAATGTATATTAGAGTGTCTAATGTATAATGGCATTTTATCAGCTAAAGATTGTGGAAGATGAATTTGGGTATTTACAAAAGAGGAAGTTGAATCTTAATTAGATGATGGTTTGCACCTAAGATGTCTTTAGGCGACTCCTTAGATACGAGGTTAATGCAACCTTGTGATAATGTCAGTGATAGGTAATATGGTGACCTTAGGACTTGTGCTTATCTCTTTGCATTCAATGCATTGAGAGCATTGTGACTTTGGGTACATTGTTTTCTAACATCAAATTTGACCAGGGCACCAAGTGCTTTCCTTAAGTCAACTCCAAGGTTGTAGCTTTTAGGCTACTAGGCTTTAAAGCGTTAGGCCATCAAGCTTAACTATGTTTGGCCCTAAGACCTACATCCAAATTACCAATTAACAAGTAAAATAACATCCATTCTTAATGCTTGGCCACAAAATTCTATCTTCTATATTAGGGCTAATGTAAGATAGACTAGAAATAACTTTATTTTCTTGCAGATAAATAACTAAGTCTATCATGTTCTATCCTCAATCTTCACTAGTCATATCTCTAATTTACTGTACAATTATGCAATTGAAAAATTAGGAAGAAAAGGTCCCTAAGGATGCTCAAAGACCCTTAACTTAAATTTTTCATTCCGAATTTTCCTAAGGTTTTTTTTTTTTTTTATGAAATCTTTACCAATACTAAGAAGCGTTACCTCTTTCTTTTGGACTTAAGAAAATTTGTACGTGGAAAATAAATGCACTTAATCACCTTGAAAATAGAAATTACAATACTAATGAGTGGAAATGCTAGACCCTCACAAGATAATCTATATCCCCTCACAAGAACTCAATCCAAAGAAAAAGGGAGACCACCTCTTTGATCACAAAACCGTCAATTTCCAACTAGTATAATTGACAGAAGGGCGATAATCATAGATAGTCCCAAAAGGAAAAGAAATAATAATAATGAAAACACAAAGAAGATGAAAAGCAATAGTGATCAATTAAACAAAATAAAAGAAAAGGAGAAAACGTACTAAATTTAGAAGAAGAAGAAGAGCATAAAACAAAAGAGTAATTGATGAGTTATGATGGTCGGAACCAATCCAAACCATCATTGCGAATCTTACGACGGCCTAGCCCACCATCATTTTTAGAAGAGGCCTTACCTTACCCCTCCTTCCCACATAAAATCCCATGATCCAGATTTTATGACCAAACTACCCCTCCTTCTCTCTCTCTCTCTCTCTCTCTCTCTCTCTCTCTCTCTTCTTGAAAAATAAAAGGACACACCTAAAAATCCTTAAAATCACCATCAATCACATGACGCCATAAACACTTGCTCAATTCATCATCATTCATCATACAAAAACATTCAATCCTCGGCCGCCTTTCGGGCTTACACATGCATGATTGTTTTGTCAGAAGAGAGAGAGAGAGAGAGAGAGAGAGAGATTATGTGTTTTGAGTATGAGTTATGAGTATGAGTGACTTTCTCGCTTCTCTTCTCCAACCAGCTTTTTGGCCTATATATATTAACGACCTCTTCCTTCAACTTCGCTCAGTCCCTCGCTTTCCCAACTCCCACTTCCTCAAAACTACAACATCAGTCTGCTTCTGCTCTGTTCCCACTCTTTTCGACCCAAGTTTCTCTAACCAACTTGAAAAGGTATTTCTCTCATCTCAGAAATCCATACGAGTTTATTTCCTACGTTTTGGCTTCTTCCATTAATGTGTCATGGTATGTCTCTGCTTTGTTCGAACGTAATGTTCTGTGTGTTTTTAACGAATTGTTACAGGGTATTTGTGTCAGTAATCTCATTCAAGTTGAAAATGGAGAGACTCAACTCGAAGCTCTACTTGCAAAACTGCTACATAATGAAAGAGAACGAGAGGTTGAGGAAGAAAGCACAGCTTTTGAACCAGGAAAACCAAGCCCTACTATCCGAGCTGAAGCAGAAGCTTTCGAAATCGAGTTCCAACTCCAAATCAAGTGGGCAGAACTCTGTTCTTGACCTCAACCTTTACAATGCCGACTCTTCCCAGAACCATGCCAATTCTAGCAACAATTGATGTTTACAGATCATGGGATTCGAAACCCAGTTGGCAGATTACTAGCTTTTGTAATCTCTCTTTTTCTTTTTCTTTTTTTTTTTTTTAACTATTTTGCATTTTGGTGTAAAATCTAGTCAGCAATAGTTATGTTTAGGTTTTAAGGTTCAGTTTATATAGTGGACAAAATAGGAGTATCTTTTATTAGGTAGACGTAATGTAGAAATCATGTGACCAAACATGTACGTGTCTCTCGTTTTCTCTCTCCTAGGCCTGGCATATTCCTTTTGTTGGGCTTAAACATATATGAATGTATTAATGTCAACCTATTTTTGACATAACAACCAACTTTATCTTACTACTTGTTTCTTAAATGCTTTCTCTTGGCATTGTCACAATTGCGGCACCTTTTTTTTTTTTATCTTTTTTAATTAAAATTTTTCGAGCCTTTAATCACTTGTATATCTAAAAAGTAGCCGTGGTATTCGCAGTAATAAATTCTTCTTTCTACTTAAAAATTATTCAATATCAATACTCGACACTTGAAAAATAACGATTTTTCTTCTCCATTGAGAGATGAGGGAAATAATTAATGAATTGGGTAGGAGAGATTTTTACGCATTTGGGCATTAAATCGATGTAAGAAGAAGCGTGATGGATTAGCCGTGAGGGGTTTGAAGCAATCATTTTGAGTGCAGTTGGATGAATTTAACACCTACTGAATCTTCTTATTATGAAGCATCCTTTTTACTCGTTGCTTTTTCTCCGATTCTACGTTTGACCCTATCTTTGTGTCAGAAGGGTTTAGAAGGGTGAATCACTGGCAATGAAGTTCTCCAAATCCGCAAAGATCTAATTTTTACTTGAGTATATGTATAATGACAATAAGTTTCCCTGGGAGATACCCATTATCATTTTTCATAAAATCTCTATATTCAACAGTGGCAATGTTGAAATAAATCATAGGAAAGAGGTAAGTGAAACAGAGCATAAGATGACCATAAATAATTTTTCATAAAAACTTCCTTTAGGGCAAATCATCCTTCCACAATTAATAGAAGAACTTAAGAAAGCATTTTGCTTGTTGGACCATATTCAATCCAAAGGACTTAACAGGATTTTTAAATTGTTACATCAGCCATTGAACGCGTAAGGAGAGAACAAAAAAAAAAAAAAAAAATTACCAACGTTTAGGGTCCTTAATCTTGTTGAAGCACCACTATCAATAGTTAACTTTACGATGGGAGAATGGAAAATTTGGCACTTGTTCAGTAATATTGGACTCTCTCGCCTCTACAAGTAGTACAATAGTAGAAAAAAATTGGCTCGTCGGTCAAAATAATATCTCAAAGTTAAATATCCAAGCACACTATGTATATGCTACAAACTAAAAACGGAGCAATATGATCGTCTGTAACATCTAGCTTCAACATTCAATAATAAACATGATTTCTATAATGTTATGTGACAAAAGTCCAAAGTCTACAACATCACAAATGATTATATCCCTCGACAAGGATAGCAAGTTGCATATTTACCTGTTTAATGTTGCACTTATGCATGTTTGTTGCGGTTTTTGGTAGAGAAAATGTTCAGAGAATAAACCAAGTGCAAGAAGTGAAATTGGGCATATTAGAAGACTGCATTCAAACACTAATCTCCTAAAATTGGAAAAAAAAATTAATTATTTAAATTTATCAAAAAGGAAAACTATTTCTTATTTTATTAGATTTCTTTTTGTAATTATTTCCTAATTCATTAGGGTTTGTTTTATGTCTATAAATAGTTATAGGTTGTATTGAACAAAAGTTAAGTGAAAATATTTCCATTTTTATGAAAAGACAAGGTGAAAACTTGGCTTCACTCTCTGCAGTCTACTGATAAGTTTCCTACTCAATTTTTCCCTCTTACCATACAACGAAACTTATAAATGACAATACGTCATTATGCAATACAACGATAAGTCATCGTATGAATCATGGGAAAGGTATAGAGAACTCTTAAGGAGATGTCGTCATCATGAGCTTCCTATTTAGCTTTAGGTGCAACGTTTTACATTGGCTTAGGAGCATAGCTTTGGACATTGACTAAAGCTAACTTCTAGAGGAATACTAATGAGTAAGAACACACAGGGAGTGTATAAGCCGATAAAGGAAATAGCATCTAACACATTTAGTAGGTAGATAAATCAAGTTATGTCCAAGAGAGCAGTTGGAGTACATGAGATGATGCAAGCTTGTAGCTTACATCACAAGTACAATTCTATCAACTCAAATGAGTAAATAAGCAAGCTCATTGCTCCAACTACAACCTCTAATGGTGTACAACCTTTGTAAAGGCACCTACGATAATATGTTTTGTGAAGTAAGAAACCTCTCTCTCTATGTTTTACTCTCTTTAGGAGCATGGTCTCTGAACAGGCTAAGTTCGTTGGCAATTTTGAGAAAAGGACCCAAAACACATACTCAAATAGCTAGAGTCTTGGTCGAAGCAATTATCTTAATTTTTCTTGAAATGAGAACAATACTTATAAGACACCAACCTAGTTTTTTTTTATAGCCCTCTTAACTACCCAAGGAAAAGAAACCAAGTATAGAGGAGCTCATGACTAATTTTGTCCAAAAAGTTAATATAATGTAATAGAGCTAGGAGGCTCTATTCATAATCTGGGGTGTAAATGGGTCATATCTCACAATGTTAAGTAACCTTCCTTATGGTCCCAATAGCATTGAAAAGGGCCTAAAGGGAGAAGTGAAGGCCACAACTCTCAAAAGCAAAAGAAGATCTAGTGCTTGATGAGAAGAAGGACAAGCTATCCATTAGTAGTGTAAAAGGGAAGAGAAGGTAGTTAAATTGTAGCTGAAGAAGCTAGAGGTGAAGTTTTATGTTCCACTAATTACTTTTCGATGGAGGTTGAAGCAGCAAAAGCTTGATCTCTAGTTTTCCAAATTTTTTTTATGTATATTAAAAGTTGCATGCCGACATCCCTTTTAGACTAAAAGAAAAAAAAAAAAAAAAGGAAAGAAAGAAAAGGCCATGAACAGATACAATTTTCTAAACAAATCATTACATAAAAATAAATTATTTCCACAAAGATAAAGTTTACAAGGAAAAATAAGTCCTATTAATAGTTTTCTCCCTCTTTTTGATCATACATATTATTCATATTTATTTCTTTCTCACCATATGTATCTAACAAACAGAAAAAAGTGGCGAGACATAATGCCAGATTCTATCCGAAGAGAGAGTAATAGGAGTATCTAGAGGAAAGGCTAACGTCATCAAAAGATTTGGAGAGGTGGGAAGTCAAAATTTTCAGGCAATTTTTTAAAATAACCAATCTACTTCGTCATGGATATGGTCCAAATGGACTTATGTATAGGATGACACAGCCTTATGTCATCTTCTTTGCTTGAGCTTGACCAATGACCATCAATCAAATCCTGAAACCCAAAAACTAAAGTCCTTGAAAACTTTGATTAAGCCTACATCTACGCATGCAGCTCTCAGAGATCGAGTTGGGGGAAAGTCAAGATTTGAGTAGAAACCTAGAAGTACCAAGGGTGATGACTCGCATCGTATCAACATAAGTATGATGACTTTACATTTCCAAAGACAAAAGAGCATGAGTACAACTTAATAATCTATACGAAGGCATCGATTTTCTTTGCGTTCCTAACTTTTCTTCGAGCGTAAATTTAATCTTAAACTTGAGTATATATATATATATATATATACTTTTTAATTTTTATTTTTTTAAGTAAGGAAAAAAGAACGAGGTTTGAATTGTATGGTACCATGTAAAGTTACTCTATATGGAATTAATAGAATATAAGAATCTATTCATAACTTATTTGATATACATATAGGTTTTAAATTTTTAAATCAAAATCTACCTCAAAGTACATGAGAATCATCTTACAATTTGTATTTTGTGCTCTTAATAATAGATATTCTCAAAATACTTTGAAGTTATAAATAAGTCGAGTTAAAATAATACAATACTATGTTTAACTTAAGCTTGATTAGGAATTCAACTAAGAATTCCAAAACTTGATCTTAAACTCAATCGAGTTTATAATTCTAAGCTCAAACTTGACTTGAAAGTGATACTCGATAAATTTAAACTCAACTAGATTAAGTTCATTTTGACTTGATAGTCATAAAAAAAATTAAAAACTTGATGATAATAATAATAGCTATACTTAACTTTGACTTTGATTAATGCATAAACTTAACTTAAGTTCAATTAGTCTTGAGCTTGTCAAATTAAACATTACAAAGTTTAAGCTTAACTTAATAAGTTGTTTGAGCAAATCAAACTCTAATTCGAGCAGCTTGAGCTTGAATTTGAACTTGATTCGACTGTAGTTAAGTTGAATCCTAATAATTTTTAATTGGAGCTTGAGTAGCATAAAAGTAAGCTTATTTCATTTATACTCTTAAACTATTTATTAAAATTTAAAAGAAAAAATTTTCACAGAACTATAATGAATGTGACGTAGATTTTTCTTTCAAAAGAGGTACATTTGAAATGATGTAAATTGAGAATAAACATTTTCTATAAATAGTACGACATGTAAGCAAAATAAGCAAACATGCACGGTTTAGCTGTTAAGTACAAACATCCTTCTTTCCCCATGAGTAGTAGGTAAAACAGAAACATTGTCTTTTGGAATAAAGTTAGATGAAAACAACGGACAAAAATCATCAAAAAATAAATATGCATCATCCTAGAGACTGCATTTTGCCAGCGACCATGTTCCCATCACAGTGTACCCTACTTAACACAACATCATCAAACAAAAGTAGATTAGTCTTGCACATATCTAAAGCCGAATGACATATATTTAGATTTAACTCTTGCTTCTCTATGCAGTTTATTGCTTATTGGGAGTCAGATTCAAAAAATAACTTTCTGCAAGTTAAGGTGCTGTGCTAGCTTGATTCCTTCACAAATGGCCCATAATTTTGCTTCTAGTGCTGGCACATTCTGGATGTGTTTCGAGACTCCTCTAAGAACAGTACCCTAGTGATACCTAGATATGGCACTTACTCCTGCTACATTACCATTGCTGCTAAAAGCTCCATCATGGTTTATTTTTACCCATCCTTCTCTTGGCTTTTCCCAAACTGTGGAGAATTTGAGAGGATTTGCTGGATATCTTTTAATACAATTCAAAGTATACCATTCACTTGTTTCCATACGAATTCAGGTCCAATCTTTCGAAGTTTCTTGTGGTCTGCAGACTTTCCTATTTCTTTCTTTCCAGATATCTGTAACAGCATAAAGGATCATTGATTGTGTCGATACTACAGGGGACTTCCAATTTTTCCGTTTGTAAATAGTCTTGTCTCACAGCGAAGCTTTGAATTCGATAAAAGACACACCTCGATTTGGGATTGGGCTGTACAATTTTCTCTAAAACTCTTTAGTCCACCTATAATTTATAAACAAGTGTTGGATGGTTTCTTCCATTTCCTAGAGTAGTGGACATTCGTGGTAATATTTATTCCTGGCTTTCTTGAGTTATCTCTGGTAGGAATACCATTATGTAAGATTTTCCAAATCAGCATTTGTACTTAGGGATAGTGGGAGTAGACCAAGTCCAGTCCCATCCCGGAGCTATTTCTAATGTCATGTCTTCTAGGCTCATACGTTTGTATGCCAGTTTAGAGGACAACTCACGATCCATTTTCTCATGCTACATACTCAAATCCTTTGCCTCTTCCTCATCCGTGAGAATGATATGCCCAAGCCTTTCTCTAATCTTGTCATCTATGTTATACCTGATAATATCTTCATTCCAGCAGTCAGGTTTATTCCAGGCTTGGCTTACCTTCATAATTTCATCATATCTATTCAAGGGGCCATACAACTACTTGGACATACAGCCATCAGCTAGCCAGTTATCAAACCAAAAAGTGGTGCTCCTTCCATTTCTGAGTCAGATTATTGCCCTATCATCAATCCAGATTGCTGCTTTAATTAACTCTTTGGTAAGCTTTGAGCTACTATTGAACTTTGGGTATCTATTTCCCAGGTGATATTTCTGTTTAAAAAGCTCGACAAACAACACATTCTTCGTCCGTACCTGCCAGGCTGTTTTGACCATATTTGCTTTGCTTCATCTTTTTATGTTTGGAGGTCCTAAACCACCAAGCTCCTTATTCAATTTAATCTTCTCCTAACTGACCTAGTGGATCTTTCTTACCTCTTCAGAAGTCCCATAAAGGCAATCTCTATGCATCCTTTTAAGCTTTTGTGCAACATCGTGAGGAATTGGAATCGCTTGAGCATAGTAATTTGTAATACTTTCAAGTATTGACGATAACAATAACTTTCAGGATGACATGCTTAAGAGTTTAGACTTCCACCCAGTTAGTCTGGCCTTAGTTTTCCTAAGAAGGAAAGAAAAATCTTTAGCTCTCAAGTTTCTTCCTTGCTTGATTGGGATTCTAAGGTACTTACCCATGTCTGCGTCTATCCTAATATTAAATGACTTGCATTCCCTTTCTTTTATGGTTCTCGGTGTACTACTCAAGATAATGCAATATGATTTGCTAAAGTTTACCTTTTGTCCTGATAAGGAGCATAAACATCATTTTGCGTTCTCTTTCGTGGCTTGGCCTATAAGAAGCAAATCATCGGCAAAGAAGAGATGTGAAGGTTTTGACATCAGTATTTTTGAATTTAATCGGAGCCCATTTCCCCTCCTCTACCATAAGATGAATCATTCGACTGAGTGCTTCCATGGCCATGATGAATTAGTATGGTGACATAAGATTGCCTTGCCTTAGCCCCCTATTCATAGAAAATTCATTCATCATTGCACTGTTCAACATAATCCGATAGCTAATAGATGCAAGGTATGATCAATAAGTTTTATCCACGACTCAAGGAAATTTAGGCTCTACAGGATAGTGTGCATGAAGTCTCATTCCACTCTATCATGTGCTTTTTCCAAGTCAAGCTTCAGAATCATCCAGCACTTCTTTCCTTGTCTTTTATCCAAAAACATCAACACTTCCTGAAAAACAAAGATGTTTTCCCTCGCATTTCGTCCCGGTATAAAGTTAGATTGTTTCGAGCTAATGATATCAATCAAAAGGTATCTAATCCGGTTAATGAGGAGCTTGGTGATGACAGAGGCTAATAGGTTGAAAATCTTCAACCTTATTAACCCCCATCACCTTGGGTATAAGAACGATAAGAGTTCTGTTCAAGTCTGGTGGAATAAATAAAACTGGACTAGTGGATAGAGTGTATATCTCGACAAATAGTTCGTCCTACAATATCCAAGCAACTTTTGAAAAACTTTGCGCGATAGCCATCAATACTAGGGGCCTTATTATTATCAATACTCTATAAATTTTTTTGATATCAAGGTCCGTCTACTCCCTTCCTAAGCTACTCTTTTTTTATCTGAAAGAATCTTTAGGATAAGAGTATTTAAACTTTTGATCTCAAGCAGTTTGGTGCCTAACTATTCAAATTTTGAATTTCAGTACTCGAAAATTGAAAACTCGTTTTAGTAGGTAAATTTTAAATTTCGAGTAATCTAGTATCTATTATATGTATAAAGTTTATTAAATACAGACACTAAAAAGAATAAATTTTTAATTTTGGAATATTGAAATTCAAGTTTTGAGTATTTAGATATTATATTATCGAAAATAAAAAATTTAGATACTCTGCTACCTTTTTCTTAGAAATTAAATCTTCTTCATCCTGGTTAATGGATGGCCCACCTGCAGCATTATTCAAACAAAGCTTCTCCTATGCGCCCGTTATATTGGTCAATTCCGTGTCACGAAGTAAGATCTTGTTTGATTTTCAAGAACCAGGAGGTTGCAAGTTCATAACTTTCTCGGAGACTTGATCATGGTCGTCAACGGCGAGTCTTTTTTTACTACGATGGAGGAAGTCGCCATCATCGTCCTTCGAAAGATTTTTTCCGCTCGGGTTAAGGTTTGCTCGGGGGGAAACCATAGTGCTCTTCTCGGCACTAAGCAAGTTAACTGAGAATTAATATTAAAACACATAGTATACATAAAAAAAATATATGTACCCTTAAGTTGAAATAGAAAATAAAGATTATAGCACGTGATATAAGGACATATATCTGCATATATGTATGCAAATAGATTATGTACTTATGACAGAACTAGTGCAATTATAACGAGTTAAACAACATCCTCAATATGCATAATTTGTTGTAAATAAAATTTATCCTCAATTTGTACAATTCAAAAACACATATCCTCTATTTACACTTGCATGCTATCATTCGTCACGTCAGTAGCAACCCCATATATTTTTATGAAGTCAAAAGAACAAATGACACATTATTTTAGAATTATTGACCGTTATCATAAATAGCAATGATTTTAGCATTTTAATTTCCATTCAATGGGTATTTACATATTTTTGGAAATTATAGAGAGACAACGTTTCACTTTAGAAATTCAAGATGTCCATCTACGTAGATGGAAAAAAAAAATGAAAAGAAAAAATGTATTTATATATAGATAATTAGTAGTTTCCGTATCTTAACATATTTACAATACTCCTCATGTTTTTATGCCTAAATGCCAAATTATTACTTTCTATTGCCCATATGTTCTTGAAATCTATAACTTAATAAGATTAAGATCAATTTGTATTATGATAGATGAAAACCTCTTCTAGCTTCTAAGTGAGTTGATATATTTCAAAATTGAAACCCCATATTACCTACGTGTCGAGTCGAAATATACTATATCCGAATGATGATGCATTGGTAGGCCAAAAGTTTCGAATTTTACGTACAGAGTTATTTTCTTTTTATAATTATATATAAACAACCATCGTCCTATAGAAAGATAGTATCTATACCAATTGAATATAGCATCTTTTAACTTTCATCCAACAAATCACGATACAGTTGTACAACACAAATAACATTCTACCATCATATTTGCATTGCTAAATCAAATCAAATTATATTATTATATTATTGAAAGATTAGTATTCATATTATTAGATTATACCAATCTTAATATGAAGTTTATCAAATGAAATTAATGGGTTGATTTTACGTGTAAAATTTGGTCTATGCTTCTATTTTTGCTAAAATTTTAAAACTATGCTTCTATTTTATTTTATTTCTAAATAAAATAAGAACATTTTACACATTCTTATTTTATTTATTTTTTATTGCTTATTTTACAAAATTTCTTATTTTGGCAAGTGCTGGATCAGACCTATGTCCCAACGTTGAACTGTCATGCTGGGTTTAAGAACTGGATCCAGCTTGGCCACGGTCCGTGACCTGCTTAATTATGGCCCACTGGGTCCACGGCGGGTGCATCGACATGTAAAAAAAAGAAAAAAAAAAAAAAAAAAAAGCCACGAGAGGCCAGCAATTTATAGACAATTACTAAATCGGATCGGACGACATTGGTTACTCAAATTGAGTGACAATGCAGTGTATAGTAGAGTTGGGGAAAAATATCATCAATTGGGGATCAAACTTTAAAGCAAATCGAATTCAACAAAACAAAAAAAAAATTAGTTTTTTTACAAATTGTTTAGTTTACGGTTCGATTCAGTTATATATAAACAATTTATAGTTTGGTTCGAGAAAATAAATCGAACTGTATCGTTTTAAACCGAATCAACCTATTTAGTTAAATAAAAAAATTCATGCAATTATTTTATACTTTTTTTTTATATTTTTTCATCAATCTTCATAAATTTCATTAAATTTTTCATATCTTGTTATTTTTTTATATTAATTTTGTGTTAATTATTAAGATTAAGTTAGGTAAATTCTATTTAAATTTTATATTTATTGGAAATAAAAATACTTAGTGAACATTTGACACAAATAATTTGAACCGTTGATTGAATTGAACAAAACTGGTTTTAATTAAGTTTGAAAAATTTATAAACCGAATCGTATAGTTAAGTTCGACTTAAAAAAATGAATCGTTTTATTAGGTTTCGGTAAGAGAGAGCGAACCATACTGAATCAAATCGTGTCCACCTCTAATATATAGCATTACTTGTTTTTAATAGCTAATGTTGGCTTAGTAATAGCATAACTACATAGGTTGTCTAGTGGTGACTTATTGTTAAGTTGTAGTTAAATTTTACATAGTACAATGTTAACTTTCTAGTAGCATTTAAAGTTGTGCAAGTAGGCTTTGGCTCATTTAACTTGCTTTTTAAATGGATTTGGGTCAAGATTTTTTAATCCACTTTTAAGCGAGCCAAATGAGTCCGGTCTATTTAACCTACGAGCTAAAGTGGATTGATTTGTGTCGACCCGTTTAATATATTTATACCTTTAGCTAGTGGGCCAACTCGTTTAACCTATGGGCCAAAGTGAACCAGGTTGAATTGGCCTATTTAACCTATTTGCACACTTTTAGTGGCATCTATATAAAACCAGTAACACATAACAATATTTTTTAGTTTTTGATAACAATATAGTTTTCGACAATACTACTACAAAGTCAACATGTTTTTAAAACTTAATATTAAGTCGCCATTAGAGGACTTCTGCCAATACCATCCTATTGTAACATCTATTCTTAGTGCTTAGCCAAAAAATTTCGTCTTTTATATTAAGGTTAATATAAGATAAATTAAAACCAAAATTATTGTAATCTAATAGTATGAATACTAATCTCTTATAAAAATGAATTGGGTTCATTTCCCTACCCTAAAGTTATAATATATATGAATATATATGGCCATAAAATACATATATATATGAACTTATGCCTTTAAATTGGAGTTGGAGTTTGTAAGTGTTCATCTACCCAAACACATACAAAGAGCTTGTAAAATTGCCCCTAAGAGTTAAAAAGAGATGAAGAGGATGATTTGTTAATGCTCCATCCATTTCACTTTTGGTGAAGTATGATATTTCTAAATTTTAAAAACGTATAGAAAATTTTCAAAGACAAATATGTATTGCAATAATAGTTGAGTATTTACTATCCTTAACTTGATGAATTATTTTCTATTTAATTTGCTATAATCAAATCACTTACTTGAAATATGGAAATACAATACTAAAGTTCAAGAAGTGACTAAACTAAAGTTGATAGCAAGCAGCTAGTGCATGCAAGTCGAGGATGTCGAACATACCCCTAATTGATGCAAGTAATGCCACAAAAAATAATAATAATACTAATTGCAATACATGTTTAGTTTTAGAAGTTTTTAATATGCATATTAGAAATTGGAAGCGTTCTAGGACTTGGTATTAGAATCAATGGAGTATTAAAGGAATTGCAATCCCCACCTCTAATTAACTCTATATTTTGCTCCCAACTTCAATACCATAAGATTTCAATAAAGAGGGAAGAATGATTGTTTCAATTTAACATGTAAGAAGTATCCCATAATGGGACACTAATGGTTATTGTAATAAGAGTTGTAAAAGCACTTGTACAATTTTATAATGCAAAAAAAAAATATTAACATTATGGAATGATGAAATTATGTGCATTTTAATGACTTTACTATCTTCATTTGTTATTTTTTCCAAGTAAGAAAGTTGAAATATGTTGTTTATTTCGATACATTTCTATTTTCTAGTAAAGGGGAGTAGTACTTCTACATGTCTGTACAATGCAAAAGTGATGGTCTAATTAAATTTTGCCGCACTTTATTATCATTATTATTTTGGCCACTAAATTTTACTGCACTTGAATGAGATAATCCGAACTAAAGAATGCGTATTTTTTTTTTTTAAATCTATTGTGCAATATGCATTTTAAAAAGGCCATGAACACGTAAAACAAGGAGAAGGAATAATCAGTTAGTTTGGAGAAAAAGAGAAAAAAAAAATTGATCGGTTCACAGGTTTAAAAACTATAATCTGAAATCAAATGAACCGCCAAATCTTAAGATCCAGTACTAAATCGGGGAGGGATCGGGTCAATCCTATTCCTCATTTTGGGAGCTTGCAACGAAAGCTGCTAGATCAGGCCAAGCAGGTCCCCTACGATCCCCTCAATAGGCAATAGAAAAGGTAATTGGTGTGTAAAATTATTTGTCATACAATGGTCCTTGAACACATCATAAGCATAATTCATTTCTATATTGCAAACTTATTATTTGAGTGCACATTTTCAGAGAAATAATTAAAATCTTTATGTATTGTGTGACACTTGAAACAACAAGATGAAGTGGAAATATATATTCTGATAAACTTCTGCACTAAGAAACATTCATTTTTTAATACTATTTTTTTCCCCTAAAATATAGAAAGATAGTTCAGTTTTAATTTGAGTGAGCGTCACATTCACCATCCAAAATGTTATTCTTTTTTCTTTTTTTCTTTTTTTAATTTTTGATATGACATTACAACTTGTCAAATTATAATTTATTAAAACTTTACTTATTAGGGTTACTGTCGCTCAAATTTTCGTTAATGGCTATCGTTGTAGAAAAAATTTGAGTAAATAATAAATCGATACATAAGCAAATAAGAAAAAAACTCAAAGTACTAAATATCATTTGCCATGTGTAAAAATAAGTTTTATTTTATTTTTTACCAAATCAGGTAGTTAAAATTACAAAAATAAACCTCATCTTTATCTTCAGCCACTCGACTTAGAGTCCTAGACCATGCTCATACCCATTATTATACACTAAACCTAGTGTAGCATAGGGTCATTCACATTTTAAAATGAAAGGAAAGTTTTAATCATTTTTCAATTTTATGGCATGTTTATGTATTTTAACCATTTATAGTAAGAGTGAACGAGTATAAAGTGAATAGGGTATAAGATTTTACTCATACCTTATCCTATAGGTATATATTTCTAAACTTTACTATTTATACCATATCTTATGGTACTCTAAAACCACCACATATCCTATAAATTATATAGGATATACAATACCCTATAGAACTTATAAATGTTTTTCTTATAAATTTCAATATAACTAATTTCTATTTATTTTCCTTTCCTTCCAATTTTTTTCATTTATTTTTCTTTATGATTATTTTCTTCACCGATCATTATTATACAAACATATCAATTTTTGTGAATCTCGATCTAGACTTTAAATACTAAATAATTAATTGTAAATTGGATTCATTTGAGAAGCTTACTTGTTTTGGTAATAAGAATATTCATAGATTAAATTGCAATATTTGAATTTATAATCAGCATCTATAATAATGTTTCATGCATCACAATTATTAAATCCTAACCCATCGATTAAATCTTATTCAAACCTAATACAAACCTTAATCTTGGACGAGGAAAAAAGATAGAAACACCAATTTCAACTAAATCTCGACTTAAATAACACTATATAAATTTATTATGAGATATTTTTCCTACCTAATACAAAGAAATTATTACATTAAAAATAAAATAAATTAATAACATACCTTGTTAAGGTACGATGAAAAGAGCAAAACCTTTGAAGAGAGAGAGAGCTAAGGGTAGGGTAGACAAGCTCGGAGAGGTTGTCTCCATTGCTACTCCATTTAAGAAGCAACATCACCTCTTTAGGAGCAAAACCCTCATTTTGATGTAGATTGTAGAGAGAGAGGGGGAGGGGGATAGATCGAAAAGAGCAAAGGATGGATTTAGAAGAATAGATTTATAAGAAAGAGGACAAATCGTAAGTGATTGGTGGTGCTAGAGTTATGATGGCTAGTAGTAATGGGTAGGTATGGTGTTGGGTTGATGATACTATTATGTAAGGTGTTGGCAGCCATAAAAGGGGAAGAGAGAGAGAGTTAGAGAGTAGCTGGTGGTACGACAATATCATTACTGAAATGAAGCTACAATAGAGAGAGAGAGAGAGAGAGAGAGAGAGAGAGATGTGTGAGGTGTTGGATAGTGCATTGGAGAGGAAGAAGAATGAGGGTAGTGAGGATCTTTGTCATTAGCAATGGAAATTCTTAATTTTAGGTGATGAATACTGATTCCTTATTTTTATCAATTAGAATTCATGAAGCAAACAATGTAATAGCAGTTTTTATGGAATAAGGAGGAAATGAAATAGCTATTCCCCCAAATGAGTGTAGCCTAATGATTAGAAGTCCCACTTTTTGATTAAGAGTTGTTGATTTATTTCCTAATAGAGGTTATAAATAGGTTTCTAATTGATTCATGGGAATCGTTCTATGAAATAAACAAAAGGAGCTTAGAATGTAATGAATAGTAGATCCACTAAGTCATAGTGATTGGGAAAGATAAGGAAACTACAATCTCCAAATAGAAATGGGTAATGTTAAAGTTTCATCCATTATTAGCCTATTTGTATTTGTTGAATGGCAAAGTTGAGCAAAGAAGGTAAATTAAAACAAGAAGTTGAAAACGGTGGTTTAAGAATTCTAATGCATTCATTATGAGGTAAGTGACCTAAAGCTTGATTAGAATAAATTGGAAATTACCCTTATGCATTTAATTAAAGATCAGAATTATAAAAGCAAGTGATACGGATCGATGGGAAGGTTAATACATGACTACCGATATCACATGAACCAGGGGTGAGTTTAAACTTCAAGACGGTTTGAAAAGCTAAATGGGAGTTAAAGGTTGAGCCAGGATTTTCATGCATTAATGGTCGATATGATGTACCAATGTCTTACAAAGCTTAGGTTGCACTTGATATTACGCATTAGTATGGTTAAAAGGCACTCACCACTAATTTACGCTTACAATGGACTAGATAAAAGTAAAAATGAGAGTAAGCAAGGGATACTTAGCTCCCAGGGGGAAAATATGTCTAAAATTCAATGTCACTAAATGTGCGGCTATTACATGTTACAAGTATTTATATAGGTAATTAGAGCAAGTCCTAGGTTCATGTAATTTACAAAAAAAAAAAAAAAAAATCCTACTATAAAAGGAAAACGGAATGAGTTACAGGGGAAAGTAGTGAACAGACAAAAGGAATAATCGAGTACAAAGAAGGATAGTATGGACGTTAGAGAATAAGATTTGTTTCTATGGTCCAGATGATATTGTTTTGCTAAGCAAAGCTAATTCGAGCAGAGTAAGGTAGGTCAGATACTCGGTAGCTCAATTATTCACAGTTTGGAAAAGGTTAGTCTAGTGGGCAGCCATTTTTTTACTCGACCTTGGTTGGTTGGCTCAAAAGTAGAGCAACTCAGCCTTGGTTATTTTGTTAGTTCTACAATAGGTAGATTTATTCCTTAGCTTTGGACTGGCGTGGTAATAAGAGGTCGGCTTGGTAATAGGTTGGCTACCTTGGGGGTCTCTGAAATGATGAGAGAGAGTGATAGGAATTAGACTACTAGAACCTTGACCTAAGCTTGAGTTGAGTGTTGGAAAGTATGGCCAAGCAAATCCTTTCCTTACGACCTATTGCTAAGGAATTTGAGTTGTTGCAATTTGCTAACCCGATGCCTTGGTCGAACCGTAGCCTCTTGTACCCGTTGAATATCTCTAATTGTCAACTAGAGCTACAATGGAGCAAAAGCTCAGTAGATTCGATCACCTACCCAATCGACCTAAATCCAAGCCATACTGAATGTGTCCGAGGTGAATTCACCTTAGAAGAATTATTTGCTCGGCTTAGTACAATCGAATTATCACCTTTGCTCGACTTAGTAGATACTAAACTAATCATATAGAATTGTCTTTTTTGCTAGAAACCCATCCATCCATAAGGAGCCACATGTCTAAGCAACCATTTGATAGAACACCCCATATAAGATACTCATTTTTTGTTGTATTTTCAATTGTACCATTTATTATTCCTTGTACATTATTTCTTTTATATACTACCCTTTTTAGTCTTTTCTATTTTAGATAGGATGCCTTAATGTTTTAGGTATAAATACCCTATTGTAATGTAGCTGCATAATTACTATCATCATCAACATATCGAATATACTTTTTTTTCCGTAAACACTACTTATGGCTTATTTGCATATTTTACTTTTACCCTAACCCTTAAGTAAGGCTAGTTAGTAAGTACCTTCATTGGCTCAGCTTATGTATCATATCAAGTTGAGCCATGAGTCCTTGGAAGTTCCATGGAGTATCATATCCTTAAAGTTATTCGAGGGTTTGGTTGTTTTATTTTTCCCTATTTTTGTGCAATTCTCATAACTATCTATGAGCTTTCTACAAGCTTAAACCCACCCTAATATCGTCGCCCTTGTCAACTCTATGTGCAGTGAATCATCTTAGTATCAGAGTAGAGGTTTCGTTTAGGTAAGTTGTGTTTGAACCTTCTTTGAGTAGTAGTGATTGTGGTTTTGTGTTACAAAGAGTTTAGCTATAAGCGTTGAGCAAGTAGAAGACATAGTAATTTGTTGTGGTTGTATGCTTTGTTTTACCCTGGTTTGAAAAAATGAAAACAAAGCAAGTTTTAGCTGGGCTTGTTGCTCTTGGGAAGTAGTTGTTATGTTTACAAGATAGTTAGACTTTCGCATGAAGAAGTGATTGAGTATGTGTGATTATTTGGTTTAGAGAAGTAGTGACTTTTGTTTCTTGGATTTTGAGTTTGTTTACTAAGTTTTGTCTAGATGATGACAGATCCTAGTGTTAATGCTAGTATTAGAGATAACAATAGTGGTATTGTCCACTGTTGACAATAACCCTAGGATACCCTCAAGAGATAGATGAACGACTTGATGAGGTAGCTAACATGTTGGCTGATCTAACTAGAGCTATTCATGCAATGGCCTATCGATCTGCTAAGGCCGTGTAGAATACTCCATAAGCCATTTGACCTGCAAGAGGACAGATCCCAGTTTAACCAGTTCGAGGTGGAGGAGTAGAAGGACAAGTTTGAAGAAGGATTGACTTAAGTAATATGGATGATGAAGGAGAAAAAGATTTTGAATAAGAAGAAGAGTGAGCGAGCTTGAGCGCCCTAAGCTACCAACCATATGAAGCTTCAAATCCTAAGCTTCAATGGTTCTAGGAATGCAAACGACTATATGGATTAGGAGGAAAAGGTTGAATGTGTCTTTGACTATTATCGATATGACGATTGTGACAAGGTGAAGGTTATTGCTGCAGAATCCTCTGGGTATGCTGCATTGTGGTGGAAAGTAAAAGAACTTCTAAACCATGAAGAGGTGAGAAGGATATAGAGATCTCGGTACTTGGCTAGAGATAAAAAGGATTCTAAAGAATAGATTTGTGCCATATACCTACCTACAGGATACTTTGCCAGACTTCAGGAGCTATGACAAGGGAGCTAAACTATTGATGAATATGTGCGGGAGTTCTAGATGCTTATGATCCAATGTGAAGTGGATAAACCATCGGCCCAAACAGTATCCATATTTCTTATTAGGTTAAGAAGTGACATCAGAGATATTGTGGAACTCTAGCAGTTCACTACATTGGATGGGGCTATAAGAATAGCTTAACGAGTGAAGAGGCAGAGAAAAAACAAGCTAACCTAACCTTTGAAAGGCTAACCTAGTCAATCAAGTCGACCTGTTTAGGGAAGTTATTGAGCTTAACCAGGTATTGAACCGACTAGAAGGGTAGATGTCAAAGCCGAACAGAAAGGTTAGCTTAATGGTGATGTGCCGAACATATGAGAAGGGATAAAGATCAGGGAGGAAGACAAGTTAGATCAAGTACTTTAAATGCCAACGGTTTGAGCACATAGCTGCTCAATGTCTGAACCAAAGGACCATGATTATTAAAGGAGATGTCCAAAAGATTGAAGCGGGTAAAATAGATGAGGAACTTGAGGAGAAGAAAGAAGTGGAAGATGAGGTTGGTGTTAATATTGACTTGATTGAATAAGATGGGTTTGCAAAGGACCTAGATAAGTTGACTCTAATTGTCTAACATGCAATGAGTTTAGAATCTTCTACCAAAGAGGAGTAAAGAGAGAACTTGTTCTACATCACTTGCAAAGTAAATGATTAAGTGGGTGTACTCATAGTAGATAGTAGGAGTTATACCAACCTAGCATTTGCCAACCTGATTAAGAAACTTAAGTTGACGACCATTCCACATCCGAAGCCATATAAGTTACATTAGCTGAATGGGAAGGGAGTACTATATGTCACTCAATAAGTGTTGCTACCGCTGATCTCAATTGGAAACTGTTTCAATGAAATTCTTTGTGACGTGCTACCCATGTATGCATTACATGTGCTGCTAAGTCGACCTTAGCTTTTTGATTGAAGGGTTATTCATGACGGTTATAGGAATACATATGTACTTAAGAAGGATGGGAGGAGGATCACGTTGAACCCTATGACATTGAGTCAAGTTAGCAAGCTACAAGCTAAACTTGCTCAAGGAACAGAGAAGGCTTTGGTGTCAAGAAGAGCCGAACCCCAAGAAGTTATTAAAGTTGATGTGTTAACATTTCTATTGATTAAGCAATTATTAGAGCTGAAGGAGTGGGGTGAACTACGTCTAAGAGTCAGAGAACTATTAGATTAATATGCCAACCTATTTCCAGAACAATTACCCAAGGTATTACCCCCATTCAGAGGCATTAAACATTACATTAACTTAATACCTGGTGTTGCCTTACCCAACAAACCAGCTTATCGGATGAACCTTGAACAAGCTGTTGAACTTCAAAGATAAGTCAATGAACTACTGACAAAGGGATATGTGAGGGCGAGTCTTAGCCCATGTGCTGTACTTGCGTTGCTTATGCAAAAGAAGGATGGAACGAGTTGTCAACAAGATTACGATCAAGTACAGATACCCCATCCCGAAGCTAAATGCTATGTTGGATGAACTGAGTCGTACGAGAATATTTAGTAAAATTGATCTAAAGTTTGGGTACCACAAAATTCAAATGAGGTAAGGGGATGAATTAAAAACTACTTTTAAGACCTGACATAGCCTGTACGATTGGATGGTCATGCCTTTAAGGCTATCAAATGCCTTAAGCACTTTTATGAGGTTAATGAATCATGTTTTGGGAGATTTGATTAGGAAGTTTATTGTCATTTACTTTGACGACATCCTTATCTATAGTATTAACTTGGCAATGCATACTAACCACCTCTGTACTATTTTCTATGTCCTCTAAGTAGAGAAATTGTTTGAAAACCTGAAGAAATGTTGTTTCTATTAAGAAGAAGTGATCTTCCTAAGGTATATGGTTAATGAAAATGGATTTAAGGTTGATGAAGAGAAGGTATAAGCCATTGTTGAATGGTCGACCTTAACCTCCTGTGTTGAGGTGAGAAGTTTTCATGGATTGACATCATTTTACCAATGCTTTATCTAAGGATACCATTGTAGCACCTCTAACTGAGCTTACAAAGAAGAATGTAAAGTTTAAGTAGGGAGAGAAAGAAAAGAGGAGTTTTATTGAAGTTAAAGCCAAGTTGACCTCTACCCTAGTCTTGGCTCTACTAGACTTGGACAAAGTATTTGCGCTTGAATGCAATGCGTTAGGTGTCGGCATTAGAGTTATGCTGATGTAAGAAGGCTAATCTATTGCTTATCATGGTAAGAAGCTTAGATAAGTGCGATTAAATTATTTTGTTTATGACAAAGAACTTTTGGCCCTAATCCAAGCTCTTCATGGGTGGCAATATTATCTTTTGCCAAAAGAATTTGTCATATACAAGGATCATGAGTCATTAAGATATTTATGGAGCCAATCTAAGCTTTCCAAACGCTAAGTCCGATGGATTAAATTTTTGGAGGGATTTAATTTTGTCATTAAGTATAAGTAAGATAAGAATAATGTAGCTACCGATGTTCTGTTGAGGAGACATAATCTACTCATTGAGTTGCAAACCAAGTTGTTAGGGTTTGTAAGCATTAAAGAACAATATTAGAGTGATTCTCATTTTGGCCTTATATCTAAGCACTGTGGAGAAGGAAGAGTGATAAATGAGTACTCTAGGGAGGATGGGTATTTTTTTCGATATGGTAAGTTGCATGTGCCAACCTATTCGACTAGAGAGTTGCTAATGAGAGAAGCTTACATTAGAGGACTTTCTAGACATTTTAGAGAGCGGAGAATGTATGAGCTATCGAATGATAGCTTCTTCTTACCTAAAATGAGACGTGACGTGCACTGTATGATAGAGAGATGTACTGTTTGCAAGAAAGCAAAAAGCTAAGTAGAACAAGGAAAAGTAATGTCTTTGCCTATTTTGACCAAACCATAGGTCGATCTAAGTATGGATTTTGTTCTCAAACTATCCCGAATTACTTGAGGCAAAGATTCTATGATGGTTATCATGGATAGGTTTCGTAAAATGACACATTTCGTACCTTGCACCAAAACTAATAATACTTCAGCTATTGCTTATTTGTTTTTGCAAGAAGTAGTTCACTTATACAGAGTACCTAAGAGTGTGGTGTCCAATAGAGATCTAAAATTTCTAAGCCATTTATGGAGAACCCTTTAACGTTCGAATGGGAACCAAACTACTATTCAACACTTCTTACCATCCCAAAATCGATGGTTGGACAAATGTGGTCAATCATACCCTAGGATCATTACTTCAAGCTATAGTTAGGAAGAACTTAATTGACTGGGATGTCTACTTGCCTATGGTTAAATTTTCTTACAACAGAACAGTACATGCTACCATTAGGCACCCCTCATTTGAGGTTATCTATGGTTTTAACCTTGAATTACCCCTCGATTACACCCTCATGCCGTCCATTGACTAAGAAGATCTTAAGACAAGAACCAAAACCTAGTCCATCCAGCAGATCTATCAACAAGTTACCTAACAGATTGATAAAGCCACCAAAAAGGTAAAGGAAGGAAGACAAAGTAATTTCAACCTATTGACCAAGTGTGGTTACGCTTAAGTAAGGAAAGATTTCCTAATAAGAAGAAGAACAAGCTATTTACTAGAGTTGAAGGACTGCTAGGATCCTCTAGAAGATTAATGACAATGTATACTAACTTGAGCTTCCAAAAGACTTTAAAGTGTTTGACATGTTTTATATTGTTAACCTCAGCCCTTATTGACCTGAGGAGAACTTAGATGAGGACCAGCCAGATTTGATCCTCAATCTCAATTAGCTCGATGGAGATGATATCAATCGAACTACTAGACCCTTAACCCTAGCTTGAGGGCTGGAAAGTGTGGCTAGGCAAATTCTTTCCCTATGACCTACCATTGAAGAGTTTGAATTGTTGAAATTTATTGACTTGATGCCCTAGCCAAGTTAAACCCTCTTGTATTCGTTGATTGTCTTTAACTGCCAACCAGAGCTACATTCGAGTAATAACTTAGCAGATCCGACCACCTACCTAGTAGACCAAAATTCGAGCCAAACTAAATGTGTTCAAGGTGAATTCACCTTGGAAGAATTATCTATTTGGCTCGGTAGATACTAGATTAATTGTATAGAATTGTCTTTTCTACTAGAAAGCCATCTATCCCTTAGGAGTCATGTATCCGAGTAACCATGTGATAGAATCTCCCATATAAGATACTCATTTTTTATGTATTTTCAATTGTACGCTTTATTATTCCTTACATATTACTTCTTTTAGATACTACCCTTTTCAGTCTTTTTCATTTTAGGTAGGATGCCCTAATGTTTCGAGTATAAATACCTTATTGTAATGTAGCCACCTAATTATTATCATCATCAACATACTGAATATACTTCTTTTTCGTGAACATTGCTTATAGCTTGTTTGTACACTTTACTCTTACCCTAACCTTTAAGCAAGGCTAGCTGGCAAATGCTCTCATTGGATCAGCTTGTGCGTTATATCAAGTTGAGCCATAAGTCCTTAGAAGTTCCCTAATGCGTCATATCCTTAGAGTTGTTTGAAGGTTTACTTGTTTTATTTTTCCTTATTTTCACGTAATTCCCATTGCTATCTTTAAGCTTTCTACAACCTTGGACCTACCCCGATATTGTCACTCTCGTCAGCTCTCAACATAGCATATCAAAGAGAAAGAGAGAGATTGAAATGGAATAGCTCAGCAGGTTAAGGTGGATAAAGCTTTGCTCTTCAGGGTTCATCTCCCTTGAGACAACTTAGCGAATCATGTGGGCAAGTCCTCAAGCTCAGGAGCGAGTGATTGGTTTATGATCCTAATTATCCTCTTCGAGCTGTTTGAGATTTAGGATCAAATCTGGTTCAATTTCTTGTTACTTATCTTTAGGAACATATGGATGGAGGTCAACAATGTTAAAGGAGTCGGAGACTCCATATTCTTTGGGCAATTTGATCTTGTAAGTTTTAGGATTGATCTTTTTAAGCACCTTAAACGATCCATCAACCCTAGGAGATAACTTGCTCTTCCTTGAACTTGGGAATTGGTCCTTACTTAAGTGGATCTAGACCAAGTCACTAAGTTGAAATTCTCTGCCTTTCCGTCCTTTGCCTTACCCTTACAACTTCGTAGCAACTCAACTTAATTGTTCTATAATCTTTTGGTACATTGTCTTAATGGCCTCTAACTCAATAACAACAGACTAGTCTTCTTGTTAGCTTAGTAACGGCATATGATCAAGTGGAATCTTAGGGTTAAATCCATAGGTGGCTTCAAATGAGGATTTGCCTATGATGTTATGCGTAGTTCTATTGTAAGCAAACTTTATTATGGGTAGGCACATATCCTAATCAGCCAGGTTCCATCTAACAATGGCTTTAAGTAGGGTTCCCAATGTTTTGTTAATAACCTCAATTTGTCCATCGATTTGAGGTTAGCAGGACGTATTAAATAGCAACTTGGATCCTAATCACTTCCACAAGTTTCTCTAGATGTGGCCTATAAATTTTGAATCCCAATCAAACAAAAATTATTCTAAGCACTCCATAAAGCTTGACGACCTCCTATAAGAAAAGGAAAGAGATAGCCAAAGCGTTGTTAGTTTTAGAAAAGGGTATAAGCATGTCATCTTGCTAAATCAGTCCACGACCACCATAATGGAGTCTTTCCTTTGGGACATCCTTAGTAATCCTAACATAAAGTCCATGCTTAGCTCAGACCATGGTTTAGTAGGGAACAATAAAGGTAAATATTACCCTTGTTCAACTCAACTCTTAGTCCTTCTACAAGTAATACATCTTTCCATTACGGCTTAGACATCTCTCATCATTTTTGCCCAAAAGAAACTAGAAGGTAGTACCTCATGAGTTTGGTGCTTACTAAAATGTCTAGACAATCCTCTACCATGCACCTTACACACTAACAGCTCTTGCATGGAACAAGTCGAGATACATAATCTCCTCTTCTTGAATAAGTATCTATCTTCTTTGTGATAGTCATCAAGTGTTTGGCTATCTATACATTGTGCATAAATTGGGCTAAAGTGCAAGTCTTTGACATACAAGTTCTTATACAAAAAAACCAAGTAATTTGGTTTGCAACTTGATCAAGAGAGAATGTTGTCTCGAAGGGCATCGGCTACTACATTGTTCTTACTGGTCTTGCACTTGACGACATAGGAAAATCCCTCCATATACTCAATTTACTTAGCTTATCTCCTAGATAACTTACTCTGGCTCTTCAAATATCTCAAAGATTCATGATCAATATAGATCATAAATTCTTTGGGTAATAAATAATGTTGTTAGACGGTAAGAGCTCAAATCAAAGAGCAAAACTCCTTGCTATATACAAAGTAGTTAAGCATGGCTCTTTTGAGCTTTTCACTAAAGTAAGCAATAGGTCGGCCCTCTTACATCAACATTGCTCCTATGCCTAGTTCAGATGCATCATACTCCACTTCAAATACTTTGTCAAAGCTTAAAAGAGCTAAGACATGTGCAGTAGTTAGCTTGCCCTTCACCTCCTTAAAACTCCTTAGTTTATTCTCTCCCTATTTGAACTCAACGTTCTTCTTAAACAGTTCGATCAATGGGGCCACAATGGTGTTAAAATTCTTAATGAAGCAATAGTAAAAGGATGCCAAGCCATGAAAACTTCTCACGTCGGTAAAGCAGGATGGCACTAGCCATTCAATAACTACTTTCACCTTCTCCTTGTCCACTTATATACCTCCTCCACTTATATACCTCCTCCACTTACAACAAACCTCAAGAATATTACCTCAGTTCAGTAGAAGTCAACTTCTTTAAATTGGAGTAGAGTTTTTTAGCTTGAAGCTTTGAGAAAACAGTTTAGTAATGCTCATAATGAGTCTCTAGGTAGGGTTTATAAAATAGAATGTCATCAAAATATATAACAACAAACTTCCTATCAATTCTTGAAACACATGGTTCATAAGTCACATCAATGTGCTCGAGGCATTTGATAGGCCAAACGATATCAGAAGCCATTCATACAATCCATGGTAGGTCTGAATTGCGTCCTTCCACTCATCTCCCTCCCACATTTTAATTTGATGGTACCAAGATTTAAGATTAATCTTCGAAAATATTCTTACTTTATTTAACTCGTCGAGCATGTCATCAAGTAAGCCTAGATATGGAATACCTGTACTTGATGGTATACCTATACTTGATGGTAATACAATTAATAGCTTGGTTATCTACATACATCTTTCATGATTCATCTTTCTTTGGCACTGACAAAGCTGGCACAACACATAGGCTTAGGGATTCTTAGAGATATCCTTTCTTCATGAGTTCATTTACCTATCTTTGCAGCTCAACAACTTGTTCAGTGTTTAACCTATAAGCAGGCTTATTCAGAAGGGTGGCTCCGTGCTGCAAGTCAACTTTATGTTCAATGCCTTAGTTGGGAGGTAGACCTTTTAGCAATTCACCTGGGAATAGGTCGGCAAACTCTTCTAATAAGGACTTTACCTCGGCAAGTAGTAATTCCTCATTTAATCCCTTCATCTCAAGTAACCTCTTGACCAATAAATAGGTCAACTCTTCAAGCTTCATCTCTTTCATTAGCTTGGCTCAAGTTATTACTAAAGCTTCTTTTTTCAAAACTCAGCTTAGTTGAGTCTACATGCTTTTAGCTTGCTCAGTAGTCATAGGGCTTAACTTGACCTTCCTACCTTCATGCTCTAAGGAACATGTGTTCTTCCTTTCATCATAAATCACATTTTAATCAAACATCCATGGTTGTCCAAGAAGAATATGAGACATACTCATAAGTAACACATCACAGAATACTTCATCTTGGTGGTTTCCAATACAGATTGGTATGGCTTCTTGTTTATTTACTTGTAAGGCTCCTTTATTACCGAACCAATGCAATTTGTAAGGCTTAGGGTAAGGTGAAGTTAGCAACTTCAATTGCTAGACCATGAAAGCAAATGCTACATTGGTATAACTACCATTATCAACAATCAATGTATACAAGGATCCATTTATCTTACAGCTAATGAGGAACAATTCTCTCATTGCTAGTCTTCTAGTATTGGGCTCACATTCATCATTTGCCTCGATACCATGGTTGCAGCCATGAAATTCCCTTCTTCACTATAAATAATCTCCTCCTTCTTGGATAGCTCACTTTATCTGGTCTTTTTCAATTCTTCCACTTCCTCATTAGTACTTTCTACCTCAATGCTCGACACTTCTCCTCATATCACCATAGTTCTTTTATTTAGACACTGAACGACCATGTATCAAAACCCTTGACACTTGATATCACTTATTTTTCTTCCTAACCTCTATCCTTTCTCGAACTTCATTAAGATCTCTTTCTCCTCTGCTCAGGTAATTTGAGTAGGTTAAACCATAGCAACTTTACTTTGTTCCGATCGCACAAGTCTGCTTGAAACGGATTAGCCAGGGTAGACCGATGATATCAAGCAAGTGCACCTATCAATTTTAATATAGCGGATGTAAGTCCGAGTCGATTCCTCAAAGACTTCGAGTACTAATATTAACCTTAGCTTTATTATCTAACTGAAAAATTGTGATGAGTTGAATAAATTAAAAATACTGAAATTAACAAACTAAACTAACTATGAGACTTAATTAAGCAATTTAAAAAGTGATAAAACTAAGAACGACTTTAAAAAGGTAATAACGTATTTAAGAATTATTTCTCTTAGTGGTTAATATGTAACCGCTTAAAAGATATTCAATTCAATTTCTATTATTCTTGACTGGAGGGATTCACAATTAAAGTTAACACCTTTCTCAAGCATATTAACCCTAATCCTAAATTATTTACCGGAATCTCTTCACTTAGTAATAGAATTTAGAATCGCATTAATGTATAATGAATTCTCACACAAACGAACAACTTTCTGGAAGAAACATGTATCTTATCTCTAAGTATACATGTAATTCTCTCCAATTATGTAAAGATCTAATTACACATGTAATTTCTCAATCATCATGCATAATATCATAGATTGATACTCTAGAAATATCAATTAACAATTAAATAACATAATTGAATCAAGAAAAGATAGAAATTTTATTGAAAATTATCAATCTATCTAATAGTTACATGAAACCTTAGGTTCCATAATCCTAAATACAAGAGTTTTAAACTATCATAATGAAACTAAAAATGAATTCCAACAAAACCAATAAATAAAACATGAAAAACCCTTTTTGTTGATGATAAATCTCTTCAATCTTGAAGTTGGGTGTTGCTTTCGCCTTTTTCCCCTCCTTTTCTTCAAGTCTCTTTTCTCTTGAATGTCTAATGTTGTGTGCGAAACCCTAGTATGTCCTTTTATAATGTATTGTAAGGTTTCCGTTTTCGTCACCAAACACGGCCTAGGATACAATCGTGTCCCCAGGTCATGTAACTTTTTTACCTTGGCAAATTTTCCTGGATAGACACAGCCTAGGGACACAATTGTGTCCTAGACTGTGTAATTTCAAAACTTTATAACTCATTTATTTGAATTCCAAATTAAGTGAAACTTGATTCCTTTTCTTCGTTTTCAATCCAAGAACGCGTTCAAACCTTAAAATCAAAATTTTACTCAATTAAGTATTAATTTCTTTAAAGAGAACCAAAGATATAAGGGAAATACTATAAAATCACCATGTGAAATATATTTAAAATAAGAGTTATTAACCGACTAATAAAAGCTTGAAATCTTCCAACTTAGCATCTCTCGATCCTTTAGATAGCTCAGATCACTTCATTAGGCATGCCAATGTCCATAGTCTCTATAATATTTCCAATCTCATACTTCAATCCACTAATGAATCAAGATACAATTCGCTCCTAAGGTTCGACTACTTCACAACGAATCATCAACATTTGAAATTCCTTTACATATGATTCAACACTTGATCCTCCTTACCTAAAACCTTATAACCTCTTGAATGCATCCTGCAAATAGTAGCTCGAAACAAATCTTTTTCTCCTAACTCTCTTCATTTCATGTTAATCCCTTATCTTACGTTCTCCTTCTCTTCTGCAGATGGCTTATAGATTCTTCCACCATAGAGTTGCATAGTTACTAAATTCCAATATGGTAAGTTTAACTTTAGCATTCTTAGACACCTTAAGACACTTAAATTGCTTCTTAATCTTATTTACCCAATCTAGGTAGTCCTTAGCATCACCACTCCTAGAAAACTTAGGCATATGCATCCTCAATCTTTCCACTTTAGGAGCTCAAACATTCCTCTCCTCAAGTCCATAATACTCTACCTCCTCATCACCTACTTCCTCATCCTCTTCTTTGATCTTGTCTAATGTTAGTTTATGTTGAGCAACTTTGTCTACTCCTCCAACTTGGGTTGGTCGAACTAGGGTATTAGCTCAACTATATCGACCATTGCCTTTCTTAAGTAGCTCATTGACTTAGCCTCTATAGGGGTTATTTTGAGCTCGTTGCCTATCTTCGTTTATGGTAGTCACCGAGCTAGTCATTAAGTCAGTAAGCCTATCTAGTCGTTCATTTGCAAATTAGGACATGAACCTTCCTTATTGACCTTAACTATTATGAGCTCCACTCTATTAGTCACCTAGGGTTCCTTGAACATTAGAGTCAAACATTATTGTTTATTACAATTGATTAATAATTGAAGCATAACTCAAAATTCTTTCCATAAATAATAACAAAACAACACTTAACACACTAATAGCTATTACAACCAACATACGATAAACCAATCGAACACTCACATTCTGTTTCATGAACAAGAAACAGGTGAAAATAGATCACTAAATTTCTTTAACACTAAACACTTCTCAAACTCTCACAATAGTGACAGATGGTTTCCAAAATACACTGCAGTAGTAGTAAGTCACTCAAACCACAAAGTAATAGAAACTTACTTGAACGTAGCTAAATTCTGATATTAAGATGATACGGATCGCTCGGAAGGTTGATACATAGCTACTGATATTACACGAACTAGAGGTGGGTATGAACCTCAAGATGGTCTAAAAAGCTAAATGGGAGTCAAAGGTTGAGCAAGGGTTTTCGTGTACTGACGATAGACATGTTACATTAACACCTCATACGAGCTCGGGGTCACAATTGATATTACGCACAAGTATGGTCAGAGGGCACTCATCATTAATCTACACTTACGATGGACTAGATAAGAGTAAAAATGAGAGCACATAAGGGATACTTAGCTCATAGGGGGGAAATAATCTAAAATTCAATGTCACTAACTATACAGCTATTACATGTTAGTATTTATATGGCCCAATTAGAGCAAGTCTTAGGTTAATGTAATTTACAAAAAAAAAAAAAAAGTCCTACTAGAAGAGGAAAAGGGAATGAGTTATTATGTTAAGTAGTAAATAAAGAAAAAAAAAATTGAGTACAATAAAGGACAGTATGGATATTAGAAAATGAGACACATGTCTGTTGCCCATTTTGTGGTCTAGATGATACTGTTTTGCTGAGCAGAGTTGATTCAAACAAAGCAGGGTAGATTGGATGCTCAATTGTTTAGGGTATGGAAAAGTTGGTCCAGTAAGCAACCATTCTTCTAGTTAGCTTCAATTGTTTTGTTAGCTCGAAAATAAGTAGATTCATTCCTTGGCTTTGGATTAGCGCAACAATAGGAGGTCGGCTTAGTAACAAGTTGGCCACCTCAAGGGTCCTTGAAATGATGAGGGAAAGAGACATCAAAATGGAATAGCTTAGTAGGTTAAGGTAGATAAAGCATTGCTCTTCAAGCTTCATCTTCCTTGAGACAGCTCAGCGAACCATGTGGGCAAGTCTTTGAGCTTAGGAGTGAGTGATTAATTTATGATCCCAATCATCTAAGAAACTTAATTATGGCTATATCGAATCTATGAAATCAATGACATGTTTAAGAGAAACTTAGAAACATTAAATTGGAGAATTTTGTTGAAATTATGAAAGGTATGGATTAGAAAGGATTTCAGGGTTATAATTAATTTGGATGCCTTAAGCTAAGTTTCTAAACTAGAAAATCATAGAAGTTGAGAACCAAGTAAAAGTAGCTGACTAGATTGAAACAATCTAACAACATAAGAATTTAGTTGACCAAAATTAAGATTAGGTAAATTGAATTTAAGAAAGTAACAAATTCAACTAGCTTAACAAAAATTAAGTTAATCGAATTGTAAAGTAGGTTGATTGAGTTTATTTTAATAGAGGATTCGATTTACTTACTTTAAACCCCGATTGATCAAATTAGGTGAAAATCAAAATTTACTAAATAAGTAGTATAAGTAAGATGTTGATCTATTATACTTATGTGATCGTAGGAATCATATCAATTTAAAGCATTTTCAAGTCATTGTGTTGTATGTAGGTATACGAGTAACTTTTTTTTTTTTTTATTATGGTTATTATGGTTATGTGTATAAGAATAGAAAAGCAACCTCAAATTATTCAATTATCAAACTTGATGTAGGAATAAGTAGGTCTTGGATTGGGCGTTCCCCACCTATTATGGGACAAGCATCCAAGATGATGTAGTTAGCAGATTTGGGCTTTGAACCACCCTATGTAGGTAGGTAGGTTATTGATGTGGCTAACTTCATAATATAGGTTAAGTATTCTAGAAAGAAGCTGTAGACAAATTACGTTAGTGTAATAGGATGCTATTAAGGATTGTTACAAGAACTTAGTTCCTTCATGGTTGATACTAGTAGTGAAACAAGCATAAGATGATTGGGTTGTAGATTTGGTTTGGGATTTATTATTAGGATCAAACATTCCACTTTTGAGACTAGTCTTAGTTTTGGCTTTAAGGTAGGGGTATATGCTTAGAGTTGACTTCAACAAGATTACTAAACCAAACCTCTATATGTTGATTGATTGATGATGTTGCATTAGTATATTATATAGTATGCATGTTGCTAGCAACATGTTTGTGTTGGCATGGAATATCTTTATATTAGGTTTTGTCACTCACCTATGTTTAGAACTACAATTTCAAATGATGATGATGTAACGACTTTATTAGAATTTTTCCTACCAAGATATTGTCAACATTTTCGTAGAATACTGTATGCTATTTATCTTTGGTGTAGTATCTTCTTAAAATGTTACCTATCTTAGGATTGACCAAGTTCAGTAGTTCAAGTACACTGAACTTTGAAGTTTTGACAAACTCATGTTGCTGTAGCAAAAGGGACCTCAATGATTAAAGTTATATCACCTAGTATTTAAGAGGTGTTACAATCTATCCTCCTTATAAAACTGACATTCTCATTAGTTTTATTTTAAAGATCCAAGACTACAATCAGGTAGGGACTTTGTCCTTCTGGTTATTAGATTACTTTGATATTACTTATAATAACCTGATTGAAGCTCCTCCAACCGAGGTAATATTCGTTTTAGCGTGGAATATTGTACGGTTATGTCCCCTAGTATAATAGCTTTCCAAGAGGTCACCCATCTTAGGATTTACCTAGTGTAAGAATGCTTAATTTTAGAGTTTCAAGGAACTTAAGCTACTATATAAAAAGGTATTTTAATGATTATAGTTCTATCATCTAGTATGAAAGAGGTATTTTAGATGATTTCAAAAAAATTGATTAATGAAATTACCCTATATGTGATTTATATTATCAAAGTGGGTTTGGCAATAGCATAAAGGATTTATTTTAGTTGTAAAGGACATTAAATTTTTGTTACTTTTGTATTTTGAAGATTATTAAAGATATTAGCATGTTTAGAATCTCCATTATTGTGATATGGCATGAATGATGACTTCTAGACAACATTTTATTTTGACAGTTTAAAATTATTTTTCCCAATACAAATAGGGCCTTAATAAGATACACCAAGATATAAGGGTGAACGTAATACGGTTCAGTATGATTTGTCTCTCTAAATCAAGTTGAACTTAATATAGCAGCTTAGTTTTTTTTTTTTTTTTATGATCCAAACCTGATATTATGGTTCATTTTGTAATTTTTTCAAACCTAAAAAAATAGTTCTATTCAATTCAACTCAGAGTTTGAACCAAGAATTCGAAATATTTAGAAGAAATACCTACATTTTTTATGCAATTTTTCCTAACTATCAATGAAATAAGATATTTTCAATATAATATAGAGACCATATATCTAAACCCTAGAAATGTCATTTTTCACATCGTATATATTCTATCTGGATATGCACAACACATTGGAAACAAATATTATGTCCAACTATGATTTAGTTGATAATTTTGAAGTAAGATAGCATCCAAACAATAATAGAGAAAATAAAAAAGAATTATTCTTCATTTATTTCCAAAATCTACAAGATGTAAGTTTGTAATATTTGGTTTTACACTATTTATTCACATTCTTATTTGGAGGTGAAAATATAGATGGATGTATAGAAAAAATTCATAATATTTGGAGCACACTATCATGAAATTTTCACGGTTAATATTGCGATTATTGTAGCTTTATTTTCTTCTCATAGTTCAATTTGATTTGTAAATTTTTCAAATTTAGAAAAATTCTTTGTAATTCGACAAGGTCAAGTTCGGTCCAAATCACAGTTGGATTGATTTATTTGCTCGGCCCATTCAAGATGAAGCCAATTCTATGAATTAACGGAAGTGAAGCCTCATCCTCAAAATGTTGGTGGTCTTCAAAAGAGAAGGAGAGGAACAGGCCCTTTCATGATTATATAGAGAAATAATAAAATTGTCCACCAAAAGTGCATGGTACACGCATGCTGTTGGAAGGAATTAGTCATGATTTTTCCTTTTTTTTTTAAAATGTAAAATATGTAATATGAAGATGGTCCAGGCAAGAAGCAAAAGAATACGTATGCACTAGTTATAAGTTGGGCTTGAAATAAAAACGTGAATGGACTAGCAAAACTATATGTGGGCTGCTATTATTAAAGTAAATGGGCTGTTGTCTCCTTTCTTTATAAAAATTCAAACCAAGTAGAAAAGGAGGGGATCTTCATTTATGCATTGCTCGTATTTGGAGATACTGTCTTCTTTTTAATTTCAACATTATTACCTGAATTTTACATATTATTTTTAAAAATTTTATACATGTAATTAGAAGTTATCAAATATCGGGTTTAATTTTTACTTATTAAATTTTATGATAAATGCAAGTATATCTCTTTATGTTTGCTCTATCTACTCTTAGGCACCTTATCTCTTAAATTGATTATTTAATCCCCCAAATCTTTATAGAAATGTGCTTTTATACCATATTTTACTAATTATCCTTGGATTGAATAATTAAAAAGTACTAAAATCATTTTTTATTATTTTTAAGGGAAAAATATGATTTTTAGGGATCTAAAGGTGTTATTCTTTAAAGTTTGGGGAGTAAATGATCAATTCAAAAAATAAAGAAGCTAAGCACACATAAATAAAGTATATAAGGAGGTATGGGAATAGTGGATCTTTGTAAGGGTAGAGCTAGACTTAGAAGAGCAAATAAGGAACTTTGGGATATTAGAGTTGGTTCTAACATAGTTAATCCAATGCTTAAGTTGGAGATCATAAAGAGAGAAAATATAATATGTGTAGAATGACAAGGTTTCAAAATCCTTTATTAGGAGTGTTAATCTTCTATTTATAAAGAAACCGGTTGAGCTATTTTAAGAAAACGATAATCATCTCAAAATCCTCTCTTTCACTCTAGATTTTGTGGAGAAGATCTCGAAGATAGGTTGTGATAGATATTGACTTGCCTTATTTTACTAAACTACTCCTTCTAGTCTTTATTTAAACTCATCGATTGGGCTTAATTGACTTAAGCCTAAAGGACCAGGCTTTAAAGGTTGGAGATGACAAATTTAATTAGGCTTTTAGTGAGGTCAGACTTAAAGTAAGGGATTAGACATGGACTTAACCGAGGTTAGACTAAGCTTAGGAGAGATACGCTTAATCTTTGATGTGGTTGATCTAGGCTCCAAAGGCTTAACCTATGCTATGGATTGTTTGTCTAAAGCCTACGTCCAAAAAGTGTCTATTAAGAAGATGTAATTGCAATTTACCACAAAGTTTATATTTGAAATTTAAGGATTTTAAATGACATCCTCAATTAAAATTTTTCTTGTTAAATTTATTACTTATCATCTTACAAAAGATGACATGATGAATAATTATTGATGATAGTAAAATTGCTAGTATAATAGTAATTTGACGAATGAAAATTTGATTATAGTATGTAGTAATTTCAAGTTACATGTGTAAAATTTAAAAATCATATATATATATATATATATATATATATATTTCAAAGTTTAGACAGTAATTTTAATAGTATTTGTTATTTCTTTGAAGTAGTATTTCTACATTATTTATTCATCAACTTTCCATTACTTTGATAATTTTATAATATACACTTACTCTATTAAAAAAAAGAAGAAGAAAATTCTAGAATCTAAAGGCAAAAGGCATAAGCTTTCAACTAGAAGAATATCCCAAGATTATTAATATTAATATTATTTTTTTTTTAATGGAGGGGTTTGACATATTGTGACCAATTACCTTCGAACACATGAACTACCCTACAAGATTCATAACATTAGATAAGAATAGTTTGCGCTATATAGATAACTCCAAAAAGCATCCATAATAAGATTTAAAACCAAAACCTCATACAAGTTATCATGCATATATATTAAGTTTTAACCATTAAGCTAACCCTTTAAAGGTATCCTGAGATTGTGTTTCTCCTCGTTTTTTGTCATCATCATTTTACGAATCAAGAATATTTCTTGCTCCCTTATTCTACTATTTTTGTAAGTTTTTTCTTTCTTCTTGGTTATTTTATTTTTGATTAATATCCTGGTCTAAAATTTTGTTTTGTGAATTTGATGTGGCTTAGGGTATACGCAATATGTCTTTGTTTTGTTTTATAATTTGAGTTATTATTCGTGATATTTAATTACCTACTGTTTTTGGGAAAAGAAAAAACCTACTTAGTGTTAGAAAGTTTGATTTTTACAAAAAAGAAGAAGAAAGCCTTTCTAATTACTTGGAAATGTGTTTAAGTTATTTCGTACAAGAACCTTAATACATCTTCCATATATAATTGTTTTAACTTTGGAAAATGTATTGAAAATGTATATATTTAAGTTCGAACATTAACACAATTTTGTAAGCTTTATAAATGTAAGTAAAATAAAACACAATGTTTCTGTAACTTTGCGAAAACTAAACGTAAGTATTCATACGTTTGAATAAGAAATCCAAGCAAGCAATGAGGATCTCGGAGTTGCAAGCCTACTCAAGTAAATCCTATTTTAAGTAAGAGCATGTTTATAAAAAGTGTTTGATAGGAACTCCATACTAAACATCCCAGATTTGCACTGCGCCAAGCCCCACATTTGCTTATACTCAACAACCACTTAACGGTGCTTAAAAGCACTAGAGTGCTTAATAAAGCACCGGTGCTAGTATGACCATGTTAGACTTTGAGAGGCCATATTATGGCCACGTTATAAAAGATTATTATAATATATAATAAAATAATTATTAGTACCAATCTTTAAAAAATATTTGATAGATTAATTTGAAAAGTAGCGATAACATGGAGCCTATAAAAATTTTTAAAAATTGTTAAATAAAATAGAGAATTATTTAGAATACTAATATGATACCTTAAATTCTGATATGGTATAATTATACTTCACACATAAACAATACCTTTATGTTTGTTTGTACTTTTAAGCAAAGCTAAGTCAGTGTGTATACGGTACGTATCTATGCTCTTGAATACTGTTTTGTTACTGAGCTACGTAAAAGAATTATTGTTGTGTCAAATACCGTTCTTCATGGATGGTCACTTATAATTGGAATATAATGGCTTGGACCAAACATTCATTGCACCTCTAGAGCGCATGTAGTATTATGAACCAAATATTGAACTTTAGGAGAGGTACAAGTTATTTTTTACCGACTTCAGCCAAATAAATGACTAGAGAGGAGGTCGTATAAATTAAGAACTTGTTAGACATGGTCTTTGAGAGAAGCCAAAGTGCTTCCATCACATATGCTTGGATTTGAAATCAATCGCTTGCATATTGGGACTGAGATTTGAGATTAAAATGATGCTTTCTTTAGTCTCTCATTCAACTTGATAACAATGTATGGATTACATATGCTTGGAGAGGTTACATTTAATCATTACTTGTCTGGCTTGTCTACTGAAGTGTAATGGTATGATGCTTATATTATACAACTTATCAAGCTCATGATTCCTTCGCCCATTCACTTAAAGGTTAAAGACATTTTATCGACTTGTTTACTTGGACATTGCACTAAAAATTTTTGGTTCACGTAACTTCTCTATTTTCTCTTTATACAAAATAGTTAGCTCTTGTGAGGAAATATTTTCTTATTTCCTTTCCATCGGGAATAAAAGAATTTAAGTATCTGATAGTCATGCACTTACTAAAAACCATGTATCGACAAAATCACCCATGTAGAAGTCAACCTTCTTGTTAACTTTGATTTACGTTATTTCTTTCTCATTATCAATATATATAATATATACATATGTTATATGTATACAAAAATTAATCTATAAAAAAAATATAACATATATTTTCTATATTGCTACATATATATTACAATATAATAAATATGTATATATATATATTGATACATATACTATAAAATAATTACAATATATATTTTATCAACACATACATAATGATTTATACTATGTAGAATTATAAAATATACATAATAGGGATATATTCTATTGAAATATAACAAAATATATATAACAATATGTACATAATGTTATTTCATGTGACAATATAACAACACAAATGTGCATGCACAAAAACACAAACATATGTTAAACTATATTATATTATAGTACGTTAATCTCATTATACATACACACATAGATTGTAATATATAACGTATTATATAACATATCTATGATTTGTGTTGTAATATAGTCTATATAATATGTCATACATGTGTGTATATCATATTTATGTCATATATATGTATCAATTTACGTAATAATGTTGCATACATAAATACCATATGGTTCCTGCTCTAGTAGTCGTGTAAGTCTTATTTAAGTCTCATGTTACATATAGCTTTAAGAAAGAAATATAGAGATAACACTTAATGGGATGACTTAAATAGAATGACAACAATAGAGAATACAGAATCTCAAAGTCTCTAATGTACAAGTGACAAATAAGAGAGTTGAAGGAACCTTGAACATCAATCTTATAGCTTAAGTGATTGAGATTGTTTTTTACAAACTGCTTGCCTTCTCATAAAAAGTAGATGCTTCATAATGGAATGTTATACAAGTCTTGTGTTACATATGGCTTTAAGAAAGCAATATAGAAAGCACTTAACGAGATGATTGGGAGAGAATGATAAGGATGAAGAATAAGCAATTTCAAAGTTTTTGATATATAAGTGATAGACAAGAGAGTTGAAGGAACCTTGAGCATCAACTTTGTAACTTAAGTGATTGAGATTGTTCTTTATATGAATTACTTGCTTTATCTTAGAAAGCAAAGGCTCAATAACAAAATACCGTTTCTCTTACCTCTCTCAATAGTTGCAAACGAGAAGAAATAAGTACACATATATAAATATATACTCTTGGGCTTGATAACATATTACCTTGGTGATCAACAAACAACCTAAAATTAGTAGCCTACTTCATGAGTGTATTAGCTTTACTTAAGAAAAGTTAGAGGTAAATAGACTAATCCAACAATATGTCTTATGAGTCCATTAAGCCAAATCTCCTTGAGTTACTCTAATTATGGACTAAACTTTCAAAACCCTATCATTTAATTTAAGGAGTTAAGCTCAAATAAATAGTAGGCTTAGCTTACTTATTTAATATAACGATTATAACTCTCTATATCACATGTAGCACTATATTGTATTATAGTATAATCAAACATATATGGTAATATATATCTAATGTTATATACATATACGATATGATGACACAATATATAAATGTAATGTATATTTTTGTGTACGCGTATGTATGTATATAGAAAATTCTCTATATAGATATATAACGCATATTACTTGTAACAATAAAAAAAGAGAAAGAGGAGGGATAAAAAAGGAAAAGGATTGAGGAATTGTGCATGCTTTATATTAGTTAAAAAAAGTTAGTAAGTATATTCTCTATAATAGAAACTTATACAGAGTAGATACTAGAATATAAGTTTCAAGCATATTCATCCTTATCTATCTTATTCTAGAAAGCAAATGGGTCGTTATAGTTTTTCTACAAGTTAGCATAATCGATGCCAATGAATAGGATTAGAGTATGAGTATATGAGAGTTGTTTCAACAATCTTAATAAAAGGATCTTTTCTACATAGGATTGTAGGATATTCATAATGAAAAAAGCTATAGAATTGTAATTATTTTTATGGATAAGCGAGTGAACTCTATCGAAACCTAGAATTTCCTTTATCTTATGTGATTAGATAAGTTTTGAGTGGGTATTGAGAATCATGAGATAAATTATTGTTCTAATTTTTAGAATATGCTTTGTGATATAGGGTATATGTTACAAAATCTACATATTTTGTAATTACCTTAAGACTTATATTTTAAAGTATAAAGAGTATAAGTTTTAAATACCTTTACCCACTTTATAAATATATAATTAATAATATTAAGCATAATGAAGTATAATATTTTTAACTTAACACATATTTAGAGCACAAATACACCATGTAGAAAATAAATCCCTAAAGCATAATAAATAAGTGTTGTTATTTACTTCAAATAAGTGTATCTAAACCTTATGATAAATTGCAATTTCGTGATTGTATTTTGCAATAACTTATTTGAAGTTTTATTATTAGGTTCATATTTGCTTCATGAGAAATATGGTATAGAACAATGTCACTATTTGTACCCAAATTTTGTAAATTTTTTCAACAAGTTATCTTAACATACACCTTTGTTAGCCTTCTATAACAACATTAGTATAGTAGACAATAAGAGCCAATAGTTATAAGATATGTGGATTATTAAATTTCATCTCCCTACATCACCTTTTCTATTTCTTGCTCAGCTATTCATATCAAAAATAAAACTCCACCTTGGATCCTATGAAAAAGAAAAAATTCCAAGATAAATATTAATCAAAGGATTTATGGTCCTCACTTATTATGTCATAAGAAAAATATCTTATCAATCAAAATAAATATTAATCAAGATATTTAGCTTTGTGTAAATCATTGCCAACAAGCTACTTTGCTTTTGATCTTCTAGAGAAGGGATGGTCTTTTATGCAACGACAGGAAAAAGGATGAGGGAAGATGAGGATATATCAGGCCACCAATGATGGAGAGAAGGAAAAGAGAAAAAATAATAATAAATAAAATAAGTCAACAAAATAAAGATGCTGTTTGGTCTTACTCGTCCAGTGCTTGTCGTGAGGGAGGGAGGGAGGGAGTGTGTGTCTTAAGAACTTATCTAAAAAAAATGAAATTATTTTTCACACACGCTTGCTGGAGAATCGAGAGATAGAGAGAGTTCGAGAGATGTATGGAATCAGCAACCCTTGACTTCTGGCATCCACACATTCGCGCCCCCCAAATTGAAAAACAGAAATGTGTCCACCCTGCATTAAGGCTTGAATGTGGGACAGTGACACCGGCTAGCATACCTACATACCATGTTGTTTCTAGATATCAATCTTTTTTCTAGACATCACGCCTAAATTTTAAAATAAGATGACTCACAACAGAGACACAATGTATACCTTGCATCATTCCTTTGTGGTCCTGCCATCTCCGTTGCTAAACAATTACTCCTGCAAGACAGATTTTCTATGATTTCATTGAGGGTTAATTTTTAGGGTTTCGATGTTTTTGGTGTTTTAGGGTTAATAAAATTTGTTGAGGGATTTGTGTGTGATGTTATCTACCTTTCTTGATTGTTTATTAGTTTTTTATTTTTTTTTTATGCCTTTCGATTTTATAGTTTCCAAATTATTTGACGTGGATTGTTTGTTTTTTTTTTTTTTTTCTCTCCTAATGTGGATGTGAATGGGTAAGTGAGAAAGGAGAAATATGATTTAAAAATTACTAAAACCATGTGTCGTCAAATGGTTGATTCGTACTATCTATTGGACTAACAATGTTATGTGAAATAAATAGAGGTATACATTAAGATATATTAAACTTTAATCAGGTGTATATTAAGAAATCCTGAAAATTTAGGTATATAATTGAAAAATTTTGCAAAATGCGGGTACAAAGGCTGATATTTTCTAAAAATGTTATTGAAAAATATGCCATTAAATTAGTGAAAATTACCAAATTGATGAATCTACTAATTACAAATGCTTGGTGTACTGTTTATCATTTATTTGTAAAAATAACCACTTTATAGAGAGGTGTTAGTCTTTAATATTCCAAAAAGTGAACATTATGAAGTTGTTATATTGTAAACGTAAATTATTTTATGAAATAATATGATTAGTTTCTATTAGAGTAAAGCAATTTGTTTTATTTTCACTGATGCAAATAGTTTAAGAATACAGATAGGAACTTCAAGAACTCCTTCAACTTAGAACTAAAGGATTGGATTAAGGAAAACTCAAATTAAAGAGGAATTATAAGAGTCGAAAGTATCCCTGCAAGTTGTGTTCTTTTGGACCTTTGGGCACGTGAAATGAGATGAGTAGGGTGATCTTTAAAAGTGCAAATGAAAAATCTTAGATAGACCATATGAAGATCATAGCTTCAAAGTTTTGGGCTCAACATCAAAAGGCGAGAAAGCAAAGGACACAAGCCAACTAGATGTGATATGGCAAAAACCGCGAAATGGGACAATAAAATTTAACTGTGATGAATCATTCAGCTATCAAGACCTAAAAGCTGGGGTTGGAAGATTAGCTACAATTGCGCGTGAGACTTATGTGGATGGATTTGTTGTAAGTCAATTTCATAATTATATTATTCTCCAATCTTTCAACTTCATAATTATCACATAATTATATCTATACTATTTAAACAAGTACCAACAACTACGGTAACTACTATTCATCTCCACCTATATCTATAATATTTAAGTAAATAGAAGGAAATAAGAATTATTTAACTTTACAAATTTTATTATATTTTTCTTTCTCTTCTCACTCTTTTTCTATCTTCCTAAGTACTGTTTTTATCTCTCTCTCTTTCCCACTTCCCAAACTCACCTTGGCATATCTCTCTCTCTCTCTCTCTCTATATATATATATATACATATATATACATATATATTGTGAATATTACTATAGATAGCTTCCGATCTCATTTTCTGTGACCTAAAAAAAAAAATGCTTAATTTCTTGAAGGGAATAAAAAGAAAAAGAAAAAGAAAAAGTTCATTTATCAACACTTTGGATTAATGTTTTGATATTTTATTACAAAGCTAGAATTTAATGTTTGAAGGTTTTTTATAATATAATTTGATCTTCTTTCTTCCAAACTTCTTAATAAATGCCTAAGCAAAATAGTGTGGCATTATCTTAAAAAAAATTCTGATTGTAGAATAATTTCTTTTTGTTTTAATTTTAATTCTGTCTTAGAGCTTTTACTAGGTACTATTCTTCATTATTGATTATTTGATACTACATATTTCATTATAATGTAATTGAAAAATAAATAAAGAGGGACATTTAATTTTCTTAAATTGCATATACTTTCTATATGACTCACCTTACATATTGAAAATTATTTGCTAATTTATATAGCTTTTTTAAGAAAGTAAGATTTCTTTCTTATTTCTCCATACAATTTATAAATCATGAAACTAATGTATATTCAATTTAAATGATTTTTTAATGTATTCTTTTAGCACATGCATTACAGGTGTGTTAGTTACTAATACAAATAATATTACATACTTTTTCCATAGTTGTTTCTTAGATTTGAAAGTATGAAGAACACTTTAGGATTTTTTTTTTCTTAACCCTTTTAATTTTATGGTGGATTTTGTAAAATATGAAAAGTAAAAGTAAAACTTAATGTTGTAGTATTCGCTTTTATATAAAAGGATAAAAAAAGGATTATATCTCTTTATGAAACATTAAGTACTATCTTTTATCAAGATGTCTCATTTTAAAAGTCACGATACTTAAATTAATGTTATAACTCTTTTTAGTGAAAAGTTACGTATTAAGCCATAATATCTTACATTTGTCATTGAAATTTAGACTATATAAAATATATTGGAGTTTAAAGGTAACTGAAATTTGGGGTATATATTAGAGTTAATTGAAATTTAGGGTATATATTGGAGTTTAAAGCCAACAAAGAGAGAGGAATGGTTTAGTGTGATTATTGAAACAGACTCGACAAAGGTTGTTAATATGATATCCAACCCTAATCTTAATGTAATTATATGCTTAATGTAGTTATGTGTTGCAAGCGATTATTCTGCCAGAAGACTTCCTAGAAGCTAGTGTACACGAGTAAGTCATTAAATATGGAAGCTTATACCCTAGTAGCTTGTGATATAATGGGTGCTGAAGATAAAGACTTCTTCGTTAGTAGTCTGCTTTCTTTTATTTCTATGGAACTTGGAAATTTTGTTCTTGCTTATCTTTCTAATTTCTATTTTGGGTTGGGGCAACACCCTTTTGCTGGATTTATTGATGATGCGAATAGCGCTAGCGGAGCTAATGGTATGAGCACTACTGCAACCCTAGCTAATTTTTATGTCTTCTTTGTAAATGCTAATTATTTGGATAATAAAGTTTATACTTTCATTAAAAAAATACATTAGTTTTCATTAGTGTACATTGTTAAAGAATGCTTTATGAAATAATTCATCCAAGTTACATAACTAATATCCTATTATCATAGACTTTTAAGTAATGATCGTAATCTATTTGCATTAATAAAACTAAAGCAAATTGCAAATGCAATCTTTAAATTATTATTTTCTTATACACGTAAAAATGATGGAAAAGAAATCTTATCTTTTACATATCTAGAGGTTTAGTTACCTAATTAATTTTCATAATTGAATACTGACACTGTATAGATAAATCTTTTTTTTTTCCCTTTTTTTAAAATGCAATTTAATCTCATCATGAATATGCATATAGATCCTAAATCATTTCCAACTATTGTAACTTTTAAAACTATAGAATGATTCATGATTATTTATGCATATATGAAATAATGAATAAGCTTATCTATATTGTTAATGAGTCAGCTCACGAGTCACGAATAAACTTGTGAGTAAGCTTGTGAATAAGCTCATGAGTTGATATATTATATTAAAAAATAATATAAGAATATAAAAACAAGATTTGTAAAATAAAAAAATTATCAAAAAAGATGTATTTTGAAAATTTTAAATTAATTACAAGCATTAATTCAAACTCGAGCTTAAGCTTATACTCATTTAAGCCCGTTTATATAAACAATCTCGAGCTTAGCCTTGTTTAAGTAAATGAGCTTAGGCTTGTTTATATAAATGAGTCAACATCAAGTATTAAATTCATTAATGAGATCAAGCTTGAGCCAACATTTTTGGGTTCGGTAAAAGTTTAGCTTTGCTTGGCTAGGCTCAAACTAAATAAATTTTAAGTAATTTGGCTTGGCTTGACTTGTTTGCGATTATGGTTATTGTGAAAATATACATATCATTTTGCATGTATAAAACTAGAGATAATGTTATATTTATTACATAAACTTTGGCCAATTTTTCAATTGAATATCTAAACTATAAAATTGTCGCTTTTAGTAACAAATTGAAGTTTTGTAGATCAATTATACTTTTGGTCTAACTTCATTCATTATCATTTGTCTAGTGTCTCTTTTGACCTAAATTGGTCACCCCGTACTATAAGCCATTAATTTAATCACAATATATAAACAAAGATGTTGGCATTGCACAAACATGAGATAGCATTAATAAAAACTCCTTAATGATAAGTATGGTTTGCAAAATAGAATATAATAAGAATAAACTTGCGATTATTAAGGAACGAAATATAAAAATAATAACTATTTCTTAGTTATTACCTAAAGGGGGAAAAAACTATTTCTTGTACATCTTTTGAGTCTGCGAGCAAAAGTGCCACTTGAGGTCTCATAGCAATTCTTTCGACTGCCATTCAAATTCAAATGCAGGAATAAATATATAGGGGAAGAATAGTTATATTCCATTAAACTTTTATCAAATCAACCATGTCGTAAGTGTTATTTTTCTTATTATTATTAGTATTATCATTATCATTCAATTTTTATCCTTCTTTTCCCCCCAAAAACTAAGATATGGATACTACACACTTAAAAACATAAATTATATCATAATTAATCAAGAAACAATTTAGAAATTAAAATCAAATTGCTCAACTCCAAATTAAGAGCACAATTCGTATTTTAAAAAAAAAAAGATATGATTTTTCTCAAGTTTGAGATTTCCTATTGTAAATCCGATGTTTGATCTATAAGCAAGAAGTGTTTTAGATTAATAAATGTGCTTAAAAAGTAAAAATACAATAAAAGTTTAAAGAATCAATATAAAAGCGATCTATAGAACCTATTATTGTAGCTATTCATGTGTGTGGTTAGCTAAATACTTTTACTTTTTCTTTTTTTTTTTTGTCGATGATGACATAAAATCTATGGTATCAACCATTCAATTTATGATATCAAGTTCCTTGAATTCCTTAGCTTTTGTAATTAATATAATTTTTATTTAATATTTTTCTTCTGTTTTAACAGAAACACGGCCTATCCATGAGATTTTGAAGTAGTGGAGATTAAGCAAAAAGAGCTTTACCATCAAGCAAGTACTATGATAATAAGCTTAGAGATGCAATTGGGTAAATCATTATAGAATATCTAATTTGTCCAATCCAATAATAATCTTGACTTAGAGTCGAGTTCTGAAACATGATTTAAAATCCTATGGGATTTAAGATTAGATTCGAAGATTATAAAAAGACTTAATAGGGAACTTGACCCAATAGAAAATAATATATTAATAAAATTATTTTCTCTTAACCTATGCACTATACGTACCCTATACAAATTCTACAATATATAACACATTTAATTTTCAAATTTCATTTATGTTTAAGCTAATAAGTGTAACTCTAATTTTACTTAAATACTTTCCACTCTACTCTCTTTTATCTTACTAGATCCATATGAAAATCTGTTCTTATAGGGTCATTTGAACCTTGTAAAAACATGTAGTTATAAGAGAAATTTTGAGAATAGGAAGTAAAATCTTAAGGTTTTGTTAAGGTTATGGAAAACATCAAATTGTCAGAAAATGAAAAGAATTAAAAACTTTCATAATCGAAGAGGGCTGTTACCCAATTCTAATGAATAAATTTGTTGTATTCTAAACTCTATTTTTAGTAATTAAAAAGAAAGAATACAAGTCAACTTATATATACATATGTTGTAATAACATAAACTAACTAACTTTTCAACAATAAATTGCCACTTGGCATTATCTAGATTGTACACATGTTAATAAATATATTGTGTATAATTCTCATATCCCCCCCTTAAGTTAGATCTCCTAAAAAATTGAACTTGGAACATAATTGCAAAAACTGCCCCTTTATTAGAGACTTAGTAAACACATCAACAACTTGGGAGGATGATGGAACATGCGTAAGTTGAAGAAAGCCAAAGTTAACATGGTTCCTCACAAAATAAATGTCAATATCAATGTGCTTGGTTCGATCATGCAAGCAAGGATTGTTGGCAATAAGTATAGCTAAACGATTATCATAATACAAAGGAATAGGAAGTAGAGCATGAATCTATAAGTCATGCTTGATATAGGATATCCAAAGCAATTCTTTCATATAACTTGCCATGCTACAATATTCAACTTCTGTTATTGAAGTAGAAATTGTACTTTGCTTTTTAATTTTTCCAAGAAACTAACGCATCACTTAAATAAACATAATAATCGGAGACTAACTTACGATCAACTACACATGTTGCCTAATTTGGAGTCAATGAAACCATGAAGATTTAAACGATTGTTTAAAGGATAGAAAAGACTAATAGATGAAGTCCCTTTTAGATATTGTAGCAGATGAAATGAGGCACATAAATGTGATGTTCTTGGCTGAGATAGAAATTGATTGAGACAGTGCACTCCAAAACAAATATCCGACCTAGTGAGAGTGATGTAAAATAGCTTACCAAGTAACCTTTGATAAAAATAGGATTGTTAAGTAATTCTCCAGTTGTGTCATTAAACTTGAAACCACTAGGAAGAGGAGTTTGGGATGACTTGGTAGTTGATAATCTTGCATCGATCAAAACATCCACTATAAACTTGCATTAGTTAATAAGTGAACCTTCATTTGTTCAATAGATCTCTAAGCCTAAGAAAAATCAAGCCAATCCAAGATCTTTAATTGTAAACTTTGTATGTAAAGCATCCTTAAGTCTATAGATAGCACTCTCATTTGTTCCTATAATTAACATGCCATCGACATAGAGTAAAACAATGACAAAACTTGTATTAGCATGCATGGTAACAATGAATGATCATGAGCTAACTAAAGAAAACCATAAATGAACCAAAAACTTGGATAGTTTAATATTCCACTTATGGGAGGCCTATTTTAAACCATAAAGAGACTTCTTTGAGCGACAAACTTTATTAGGAGTTGCTTTATCATAACCATCTGGTGGTATCATATAAATTTCTTCATCAATATGCTTATGAAGAAAGGCATTATTAATGTTTATTTGGTGAAGAAGCCAATGATAAGCAGTAGCAATAGCTATGAAAACTCTAATTGTACTCAATTTAGCAACTAGAGAAAATGTTTCATGATAATCTATGTAAGCCCTAAAGCTAAGCCAATTGACCGTAGGATTGAATATAAGACATAAGGTTTTGGGCGATCGGTTAAAGAATCTGATCAAACCTAAATTATAAACTATTAAGAGAAATATTAGTAAAAATGATCCCGTAAACTTGAATTTAAGAAAATAAGTAATAAAATAGGAAATTATCAAAATTTTCAAATTTTAAGTATCATAATTGCTAATTACTGAAAAGGCGAAAAGTATAATCTAATAACTAATAAATTACTAGAGATAGATTATATATATACTAAAAATTTTAGAATGACCTAAATAATAATTAGGAATGTTCACGTGTACCCTACATATATTTACATGTAGATAAAAATACGCGAAATTACCTAAATTGGCCAAAAACTAAGTAAATAATTAAAGAAAATTATAAATTAATTATGGAAAAATCAGAAAAACAATCAGAAGTGGATAAGATGATCCAAATCAGGTCGTGGCATGTCAGGATCTGCAAAATAAAAATCAACCAATTAGAATTAGGCAACATAAAATCTAAAAATCAAGAAAATTGGGCAAAGTCATGTCTAATTAATGCATAATAATTACCAAAATTGTCTATAAATAGCAAGAAAAATCACAGAGCTCATTTGAGTAGTTTGGAAAGTGAGAAAAATAGAGAGAGGTGAAAATTGAGAAAAAAATTCGAGTTAGAAAAAAAATAAGAAAAACTGTACAATTAGGGCTTTTAAAGGGAACCCCCATCAGACGAGCAGCTGGAAGTGAATGGCCACTACCACCACACGGTGGTGGCAGCGCCCAAGCCTGTTGACAAGGCCATGGCGGCTGGCAGTGGCCGGAGCCACCCAAATCGGTAAGTCCGATTTCTAGCCCGATTCTTGTGTAATTTTGTAAAAATAGTAAATATTATTAGAAAATTATGAATTTTGTTATTTTCAAATATTTTTGTATGTAGTTTTAGGAAAAATATTATTTTGATGAAAATATGTCTCGTAATATATGGTCCTTAAGGAATCGTGCAAAATCGAGCATATTTCGGTTTAGAAATAAATGACCTTAGGAATATAGTTTCAAGTCCAAAATTTTTGTGTAGATTACTTAGATGATATAGAATAGTACTATGAAGCCCGTTTTCAAAAATTAATTTTTGAAATTTTTAGATAATTTTTAGGCCTTAAAATGAGGCATAAAATGGATAATTTAGGGTTAATTAATTAAATTATTAATTACTGATTTAGTGACTAAGTATATGTTTTAGATGTTGAAATCTGATGGAGTATGATACTTGTAGCATTTAGGGTGTTAAATGTAATTATTAGGTTAATTATGTAGTAAATAAGTAATATGGAAAAATAGTATATTTTAAGTTAAATTTGTAAATTAGGGTAATTAGGAGTAAAATCTGATTTATGATGAATTTAGATATTTTGAAATGATAATTGATGTTTAAAGATAATAATTAAAGTGATAGAAATATTAAAAGTGTATTATATACATAAAAGGTAATAATACATAATAGGTAATTATTAGAAATATAATAAATAGAAAATATTATAATAAAAACTAATATTTTGATAATAATAAAAATGTACAATAAATTTGATAGGAAACTTGAATTTATGTAATTATATAAAAAATATAAAAATTTCTCACATTAGGAGTGAATTCGGTACACTAATATGGATTTAAGTGTACTGGGTAAAATAAATAATGACTAGGGGTAATGATGGTATTTAGGAGATTGGGAAGTAATGTGATTAATTTCACATTATGGGTTGAAACGAATTTATAGGGTTGGAATCTAAAACATTACTTAGAAATCGAACTAGAACCTAATTTAGAAATCGATGCGGAAACCGAACCTGAACCTAACCCCAAACCTAGAATAATTATAAAAGACTTAAGACATAGATAATTAGGCATATTAAACCCTAAACAAAACTTAACAATAAGTGTTATAGGATAAAATGAACCTATAATAATTATGTGAAAAACTGAAACCACGTTTGTGTTATAGGGATGATCAGCGATGGCCTGAGCAAATCGGATCTCGAGTGAGTGAGCGAGGAGTCGGGGTAAGTTGGGATTAATACGATGCTGTATTTTGGAGGCTTAAGATTATGCTTGGTTGTGCTTGTTAGATAATTGAATGTGTGCATGTGCTTGATTATGGGTGATGCTATGATTCTGTTTGTTGCTCTGGCATGTATTGTATGATTTGTGTGAAAGGATTGGTCACCTTAAACTGAACTTAATCAAATATATGACCAGTAATCATAATTGAACATGCATGGCAACCCGTTAAGGGAACTTAGGACTATCCAGCCAAATACCGACCCCTTCGAAAGGGATAGCGCAGGATTACAAAATGGTCCTTTCTTCATCCTCAGTCGAACTAAGTGACAGGAGAGGAGGTCACGGCGAGGGTGAAGACGGTAGTTCGAAGGTAGTCGTAGGAGGAGCAAGTTCTCCATTACATAAGCTTGGGTTTGGTCGTGAGCTGTTGCATTAACAGCAACTCCTCAACCCGGATTAGAGTGGGCGCAATTTCTCTAATCTCACGACGGGCCGGACAACGTTGTGCGATGGCATTTGCTTGCACATGCATTGCACCTAATAAGTGATTGAAAACCTTGTTATGTGTATGGTATAGTTTTAAGTCCTCCATCCTAACTTACTGAACTGTAGTTACTCACATCCCTATAGACGTCGTGCAGGTGTTGGCTAAGAAGCGGCATATAACTACTCCAAAGCTAACAACTGCTAGATCCTGAGAAGTGAGGAAAAATATTTGAAGAACAAACATACATTCTTAAGGTCTAAGTTTTGTTTAATTTAGAATTTTTCATTTTTGAATAATGTAATAACTGAATTATAGTATATATATATAAATTTTTCCCTTTCTTAGGTAAATGATTTATTTAAAATTACAAACTATTTATTTCAAAGCGGGTTAGTCGTAGACGCCTTGTGTAAAATCAGGTCTAAGATAGCGGTTGTAAGGCCAACTTTTATCTTAGGATGGTTTATACGGCGAGGCTGTTATGACTCTGCCGCTTCAGGGCGTGACAATCTATACCTTCTTTTTGAGTATAGCCCTTAGCGACTAACCGAGCCTTATACCTTTCAATACTCCCATCAAGCCTATACTTTACCTTAAACACTTACTTAGATCCTATTGCTTTCTTACTCTTAGGTAAATGGGTAAGTTCCTAAGTATCATTAAGCTCTAAAGCATTTAACTCACTACACATAGCATCAATCCACTCCTGTTTATTAGCTACTTCGGAGTAAGTTGATGGTTCTTGAGTTGTTAACACATTAGCAAGTGAGGTAACATAATTAGGTAGGTAAGAGTTAAAAGAATGATCAACAAACAGGGGATAACGAATAGAATGTGAATTGAGACCAACAAAAGAAGCTCGATGAGCTGTATGTGTAAAATCATTAAGCTAAGAAGGTACCCTATGCTCCCTAGTTGATCTTTTGCACTCATGTTTTGCAATAGAAATCAAAGTATCAACAAGATTAGAAGAAGCAGGAAGTGACTGTAGTAGAGAAGAAGTGGAAGATTGAGAATTCACTGATGTATAGGACAAAGGAACATGATTCTATAATGTAGTAAGGACAAACATAGGCACAGAGGAATGAGACATAACATTATCTTGATAAGGAAAGATGTTCTTAAAGAAGAGAACATCTCGACTAACAATGACTTTCTCAATCTTAAGATTGAAGACCTTGTAACCCTTCTAACCATGCTCGTAGCCTAAAAAAATACACCATGTACCTCATGAGTCAAATTTATCTTGATGTGATAAGTGTGTAGAGATGTAACATAAGCAACCTATTACTTGGAAATGACCATAAGAAGGACGTTCACCGAAGAGTTTCTTAAATGATGATTTCTAATCAAGATTGGACATAAGCATTCAGTTGATAAAATATGTGGTAGTAAGGATACACTTACCCCAAAACTTTCTGGATAAATTGGCATGTATAAGCAAGGCTCTAGACATACATAGTAAGTGCATTGATGTATTATTCCTAAGCTATGAAACAAAGTATGACATGTATTGGACATAAACTCACCACCATTATTCAACCTAATAACCTTTAGAATAGTATCAAAATGATTTGAAATATACTTGAAAAATCTATCAATAAGAGAAGGCACTTGTGACTTGTGTTGTGATAAGAATGTCCAAGTGGATCTAAAGTAATGATCCACTATTGTTAGAAAGAACCGTGCACCCATCAAAGAAGGAGTATGATATGGACCCCATACATTAAGATGTAATAAGTAGAAAGGAGAAGAAAGACATTGAATACTTCAAGAAAAGGGAAGTTTATGGAACTTTACTTCTTGACAAGCATTATAAGCAAAATTATTTAAATCTACACCCTTACAATCAATTAAACATTGAAGTTTGGAAATGAAAGTATGACTAGACGAGCATGTAATAAATATACATGTTCCTTATTTCTTGCTAAAGAACTACTACAAAAAGACAAAGTAGCAGTAAGACAAACTAGAGTGTTCAAAATTGGCACTTGGACTTTAGATTGAAGTACATATAACCCATTCATAAACTTTGTTGTAATAATAGGTTGCTTAGTTTTTCGATCTTGAAACAAGCATTACAATGAATTGAATTTAGTAATAACTGGTTGGTCAGCAAGTAGCTTGTGTATTGAGAGAAGATGTATGTAAATTGAGGAACAAATAACAAAATTTGAAATTTCAATGTAGGTGAAACACTGATAAAGCCAATTATATCAACATGTATAGTTTGGTCATCGAATAATTTTATAGGAATTGGTTTGGAAAGTTATCAAATTTCATGGAATATGTCAAGAAAAGAGCTCATATGATCAGTTGCCCTTGTGTCTACAACCTAATAACTAGTCTTATTACTTAATGAGCTAAAACAAAAGGAAAGGGAAGCACTTACATAGTGAACCATGTTAACCTGAGCTTGAGACGATTCACCTTTGTCTTTTAGCATCAGCATCACCTTTGCACAAATGTTGCTGATCACATCTTTATTAATAGATCCCATTTGTTCTTACTGTTGAAGATCCGTACAATCTGTTGGATATGAATCAAAGGGAGTATCCAACTCTTGCTATTGAATAAGTCTCCCAGTAACACATTGTTCATATCTAGCTGTAGAGTTAGTTTGTTTCCCTTTGGTAACTCTCTTACCCTTAAACCAATCAAGATACCCTATTAGTTGAAAGCAATTTTCCATTACATGACCCTCACCTTTGCAATATTTATACACCAGTTTCCTATTTCTCTTCTTTTCTCCAGCAATTTTGTTATTCTCAACTTTAGTAAAATTAAAAGCCAAAACTTCAACACTAATATTCATCCCACAAGTAACTAGCTGTTGTTTCTCCACTTGCTAGACTATATAGAAAGCTCAATTAACATTATGTAGTGGATCCATAAATAGAATCTGATTACGAACCCTCTCATATGCCTCACTTAGCCCTATTAGGAACTATATAAGTTTGATCTATGACTCAAAAGTTTCTATTATGTCCTTTAAGTTCCATTCACAATGATCTAATACACCATAGAGGATAAGGATGCAAAGTGTTTAACTCGTCCTGGCATCTCTTTAATATATTATAAAAAACACTCATAGACTGATTTTCTTGTCTTAGGCTAGTAATCTCATATTGCAATTGATAAATTAAAGGACCACTAGCTACCCCATATTGTTCGATAATCTCTTGCTATAATTCTTATGCTGATTTTGCATAAAGAAAATTCTATGCTAAATCATTTGTCATTGAATTTAACAACCAAAACCGTATTATGTAATCTCATCTAATTTACTTAACACGATTAAGATTATCTTCTCTAGGCTTATCAATTGACCCATCTATAAACCTTAGTTTCAACTTCACTCCTAAAGCCATCTTTATTGATTGACTCCAAGTCAAGAAATTGTTTCCACTAAAAATTATGTTACCTATATTCATATTAGGGCTATCCGAACCAATTAGGTTAAAGGATCCGTAATACCTTAATCTCCCATATTCATTTCAATTCAATTGGAAAATGAGGAACAGAGAAAGAAAACCTAATCATATTGTAGAAAGTAGAACCACAAAATTAGAGATTGGTACTTGAATGGCTTTGATACCATGTGTGAAAATGAAAAGAATTGAATACTTCCATAATCGAAGATAGGTGCTATCTAATTCTAATGAATAAAGCTGATGTATTCTAAACTCTATTTTCAATAACCGAAAAGAAAGAATACAAGTCAACTTATATATACATATGCTGCAATAACAAAAACTAACTAACTATTCAATAATAAATTTTCACTTAGCATTATCTACGTTGTACACGTGTTAATAAATACATTATGTATAATTCTCATACAAATCTTATAGAAATGGGTTTAGATTTCTTAAGATCCGCTCTAAATCCATCTTAATTGCATTCCTATATAAGCTTGATGTATATCCACGATCAGTGATCTTAGGTTATGGGATTCAATTGGTGCCCATAAGTTCGACAACTTCAGTTTAAACACACTAATTTCTAAAATGAAAGTACTCGGCCTTTGGGTTTAACAAGTTTTGAGTGAGAACATCTAGTTTGATTGGGTCAACTATGTAGCTTTTGTTCCGGCTCCCATGTTTGTTAAATGTAAAGCACTTACTTAGGTTGACATTAAGATGGTTGGGAAAAATCAAAATATTTCAGTTTTAAAATAAGACATAAGTTATTCACCCAAAAGAAAAAAAAAGAAAAAAAGACACGAGTTGAATTCTTAATTCCGATTTGGGTGATTTTATTTTCTAATTTCTTGATTAAGATATGATTTATGTTGTTATGCATGTATCTTCATATTTTAGCATTTCAATTACAAGAAAAAGGATATGACTTGGATCAAAAGAACAACACTTAAAACTGTGCTAATGTTATCTAAGTGCAGTGTGCGTCTTTAATTGATATATGATAATGGAGTTAATGGCTTATATCATACCACGTGGTAGCTAATTATTGATAAAAAGAGATATATATATATTTTTTGCCATGATCAAAAGAGATATCTAAACCGATGATAATAGATAAAGTCACATTAGATATTAAATAATATTGAAAACTTTAATTTGAATACTGAAATTAAAGCTTCAAAGTTTAAATAATTAATTAAAAATCATTAAAATTTAAATAGCTTTTATTTGCATGCTTACCGTTAAAATAAATAAATATTATATAAATATCAATTATACTAAATTAATTATATAAATTTCATGACAAAATAGCATTTAATTTCATAAATGTGATATACATTTACTTTGCATAACGAATATTGGTTTTGTACTAATGCATTTACTTTGCATTAATATCATACTTCCTCTAAGTTTCAAGTTTCAAACCTACAATCTACTAATTCTCAACATATGCCTTAATCACATTTATCATAGTCTTTTATCATAAATATCCAATTCATTAGATTGTATATTATAAATATGATTTCTTTATAAATTATAATATCACATCTTATAGATATTTATACAATTAATTTTATATATTCATATTTGTCGAGTTTGATTTTTCGGTTTTCTATTATTTAAAATTAATTTCTCATTTTCGATTAATATTAAACCCTAACCCATTTAATATTGATCCTTGACTAAAGAAATTGGAAAATTCCGGTTTCTTATTTAGGAAAAGTTTTTAAAGTCGCCAACCAACTGAAGTCGGGAAAAAGAGAAATCGTAATCGTAATCAATTAATAGATTGATTATGATTTAACTATTTGTCTTTGATTTCAATTTAAATGAAAAAAAAAACTAGAAAATTCCGAATTCGGGGGTTAATCTATTAAATCTTAACGGGTATCACTATCTATTTATTAAAATTAGGATTATTCTTCTAATTATAATATTTTTTAAAAAAAAGAAAAATAAAATAAAAATCAAATGAAAAAGAACTTAAGTTTCTACAAATTTTATCGTCGCCTCGAAAGTACTTACGTATCCGCTAGTTGAGATCAGACGATTATAGTTCTTTTAAAAAGTTTAGTGTGTTGGTTCATTTTAGTTTTGAAACCGACTAGATTTACTTTTTCAATCGATTACATTTATTTAAAAAAATTAAAGGGGGTCCTAACTCATAAGTGATTTAAAAAAAACTCACTAAGTTACTATAGCTTTTTTGTAAAGATTTCTTTTTTTTATCAATTTTTATTTCTTAAAAAAATAATTTTTTCTATATGAGAATTCTTAAAAAAAATCTAGACTAATAGATATATACGTATATATACATATCATTACTACTAATAAGTATCTATCTAAATAAATTAGTGATATCATGTAACATACTCTAATATATAGAAATCAACATTAATAAATCTCCTAAACTAATATATTCATATGTTATATTACTAATAGATAATGTAATAAGTTATATATACAATAAAAAAAAAAAACAATCTTCTAAGATCTATATATCTTATATTATCATAATATACCTAATCCATATTAAAGCTAATGTTAAAAGAAGTATTTTAAACTATTATATATAAACTAGATTAAATCACTTGAAATTCTAATAAAATAACAATATAATATAACATAATATAGTATAATATAATCAAATAGGTAAGAATTTGACAAAGAAACGAACATGTTGAACCTGATCGTTGGGATAATATTCATCGGACTTGCTGTTTGCAAATGGAGTGTTCTCGTTGGCGTTGAATCTGTGTGTGGTAGCTTGAGTGTTGCGCGCGCTTAGACAAATTGGACTGCAGCAAAAGCGGTAGGCTTGTTGACAGTGGACTATATCGCTGGTTCGGGGTCGTATGAGTTGCGAACAGTATGGGCGTAAATCGCTATTGACTGCTGTTGCACTGTGTTGATGCTCCGATTCCGTACGGGTTGTATGCTGCTGTGTGCGAGGGTTGTGAGTGCAAGTCATCAGCAGCTTGTATTCGTATACTGTACAGCGAGAAGAATAATTCTATTGTTGCGTTGTTCGTACGCAATAATGTTGTAATGGATTAGTTATAGTTGAATGGAGTTGCACTGCTGTGACTGTGGCTCGTCATTGGCGTTGCGGATTGGTTTGGAAGTGCTAAAGCACTGAAGCTAATATTTGATCAATGAGCTAGGGTATACAATAGTTAGATTTGAAATTGGCCGAAGATGAAGTCGGTTTTGTTTTTCTCTCTTTTTCAAGCGAGACTGTAACCTTAGCGAAGGTATCCCTTTTATTTTAAGCCACGCGATTACTATAAAAAGTTCGAAACAAATCGTATCATATCGAATTGAATTTTTTATATTGATTTGAATTTAATTTGATAAAAATTAAATTAGATCTGAATCACTTATATTCAAATCTAATTTCATAAAAATCAAACTAAATTTAAATTTTTCAAAATAATTCAAATTCGAACAAAAAAGATTTGATTAAATGAGATCCCGACATAGATACCTAACGAGACTTAAACTCATGTCTTTATCCTAACTTTATATCAAATATTTCAATACTTATCCGTTAGGCCATTAGTCTGTATTTTGATATTTAGTATAATTAAATTGTATTTAAAGTATGCGACTCTCTAAAATAATTATTCGGACTAAGCTAAAGCTAAAACTATTTGTCCCTAAAATAATTTACTTCCTAAAAAAATCTAAAAAATCTTTTTAATTTTTTTTCTTTCTCTCATTTTTTGGGTATTTTTATCATTTGTCAACTTTTATTATTATTATTATTATTTATATTTTATATATTTTGAATTAGGACTCTTTCTAAAAAAATAAAAAATTATGATTATGAATGAAAAAAATTAAGTATCTACAATATTTATATAATTTTTCTTTTGTTATTAGAATCAATAAACATCATGTGTTACACGCCTCCTAGCTATGTACTGAGCTGACCGTTGGGACTCACATCATGTGGAGATGGCCTTTTTATATAAAAATTCGTTATTGCCATTTAAGGAAAAAAAATCAGAAATAGTACAGCTGTGAAGCTCAAAACCCTGCCCTCTCAGCTACTCTTTGCCTTTTACTTCTTGAGCTGTTCTTACTCATTCCAAGTTGGTCCTCGATCTCTGTACATCAACGAGGTTCAAAAATGGCGGGAGGATCACCTAGAAGAGTATCAGCCGCATCAGCCAGGGCTCATACTAGAAGAAAAGCCCAACAAAGCTCTTTCCCTTCAGGTCGATTTGATTTCTCTTTAATACTCGCACCTTTACCTTTTTATTAATGTTGTCTACATCTAAATTCTTCAACTTAATGGTTCCCAGATATGTAAACCGTTTGGTTTTGATGCAGAGTTTTGATGAGTGAAAGGTGTGATTTACTTATAATTTTTAAAACATAGGAATCAATTTATATTACTCTTTCTTTTTTCTTATTATAGTTCATTTAACTGCTAGATATTTATTTGAGTTTGACTTTTGATCCCCGTTCGATCTAGCTCAAGCTACCCCAATAGTTTATTGAATTGAGTTTGAACAACTCAGAGCGTAATGCAGCCATTTTTCAAAGTCAAATTTTAAATCAAATTTTTTATACGTATCATGTATGACTGAGAGCTCGAGCTCAATGATGTGCTCTCTCTCTAGGCATATACCCCCAATGATAAGTAGGACTTAGAAGGGGAAAAAGAAAGTTTTTGGTATGTCTTACAGCCAAAAAGAAAGTTCCATGAAATGTTTTTTGTTCCCCCACTCCTGCTGCAAAGAATAAGAATGCATCATATGATGATTTAATGTAATCAAAAGTCCTTGATTTGCTGGCTTTTGTTTGGATATTTTTGTTCTCAATGCGATGAAACACCTGAGACTGACTTTGTACCTGCACTCTGTGCGAGGAATTAAGGAATGAAAACGAGCAAAATAGAGAAAAAGAGAAGTTTCCATAATCCTTCCTAAGGTCCTACTCCCTCAACAGTTTGGTTGAAGGAAGCTGGAGTGGGCCAATTGCAAAACTTAATGTTTGTAATGTTCTCTTGAACTGAAATATCTTAAGGTTTCCTTTCCTTTATTGGTGTATTTGGCTACTAAGGCTTTGACTCCATGAAATCAAATACCTTCACTGCCCCGGAAATAAACTGCAAAATCTAGTAGGAAGGCTTCTTTTCTTTGCTGCTTCTCGAGAGGATGTGTCAACCAGCTTCCATTACTTTCTTTTGCTTGGTTTCCTCTCTGACAATCAGGGAAAATGTACCTGCACAACATTGCATCTCCCCAGTTCCCTTTGTTTCCGTCAAGGGTGATGCAAACATAGAAGTAATTTTGCAAACTTATTATAAATCTCCGGGCATAATGCAGAGAATTCCTTAGTCGTTGGTTAAAGGACACTCTGCTATTATGCTAAAATGCATTTAGTCTTAACTTTTGACCCAATTACAGATATAGATTGACTTCCCGTGAAAGGATGTCATCATTTGCCACAATATCCCTTAATCCTCACTTTAAGTATTAGCTCTTCAAAATTATGGATTGATGATATGATGAAGAAAGTGTTGACCATTCCTGCCTTCCTGGTTTCATCGTCTTCTTATAAGTGCTGCGAGTTATATTAAGTTTATAAGTTGGACAAAGTCTAATCAAGGATACACAATTTCAGGGATCTTCAAGAAATTAGCACTGGTTTTGCTGATTGGGATCATTGCATGGACTTATCAGGTGATCTTCAAGTATTTAGCACTGGTTTCGTTGATTGGGATCATTGCATGGGCTTACCAGGCAATCCAGCCACCTCAGCCCAAAATACCTGGTTCACCTGGTGGTCCTCCTATCACAGCACCAAGAATAAAGCTTAGAGATGGCAGACATCTAGCATACAAAGAGCATGGTGTCCCGAAAGACAAAGCTAGCTACAAAATTATTTACATTCATGGATTTGATGCTTGTAGGCATGATGTTGATTTTGCGAACACTTTATCTCAGGTAGTTAGTCACCTTTTGGCCCATTAGCTGTATTGCTGTGCTTCTGTCCTATATCCTTCGTATATTCCTAAGTTGCATCTTGGTTTGTTTCTCCAGAACATTGTTCATGACTTAGGTATCTTCATTGTCTCTTTTGATCGACCTGGCTATGGGGAGAGCGATCCCAACCCAAAACGATCCATCAAGAGTATCGCTCTAGACATTGAAGATCTTGCAGATCAATTGGAATTAGGTCCGAAGTTCTATGTAATTGGTCTTTCCATGGGTGGGCAGCTTGTATGGAGTTGCCTTAAATATATTCCTCACAGGTACTCTCTTAAGAAGTGCTATAGGCCTAGATAAAGAATGAATGCGGCTCTGATGATTACACAAAAATTGCTATCTTGTCAGGTTACTAGGAGCATCACTCCTAGCTCCAGCTATCAACTACTGGTGGCCTAGTTTGCCTAGAAATTTATCATCACAAGCATTCACCCAAAAACTTCATCAAGATCAATGGGCAATTCGTGTGGCACATTATGCCCCCTGGCTTACCTACTGGTGGAACAGACAGAAATTATTTCCTGTTTTTAGTGCCATTGCTCATAGTCCGGATATTCTATCTCCCTCAGACAAAGAACTGGCCGCCAAACTTGCATCAAGGAGAGGATACAAGGTATTTGCCATTTTATCATATAAATTCTTAGATTTACTCTTCAAACAAGTTAGAAGATATCTTCTGCTCTTTGCTCATAGGAAGGTCCTCCAAAAAGTATGCTGCTGGAATTTGATAAATGTCACGTATGGAAGGAGCCGTATGCTTGCCATAACTATGGTCTCCTGGCTGTATATTTGGAATATTTTTAGGGACTGAATCTTGAGAATTTCGCTGCTGACGGTGTCTAGAATGGAAGTTTTCTAGGAATGAACAGAATGTCTCACCTGTTCCATGTTGGCAAGTTTTGACATTTTTGTCAAGATCACAACAATCTTTTGCTCTTTGCTTCTTTGTTAAGCTATGTGACCGCACGATTTTTCAATAAATGCATTGCTTACCGTTTAATGATGGGGGAAAAAATTTGTTTTTGAAATTCGAATATCTATAAAAAGTTTACTCAGGTGCTTGAAACCTTGAGTTTGAAACTTAAGCAATTATTTCTGTATTATACTTAAGCAGTCTGCTTGACCATTCAGGCTGAGATAAGGCAACAAGGAGAATTTGAGTCCCTCCACCGCGACATGATGGTAGCATTTGGTACCTGGGATTTTGAGCCCATGAGTCTAGATAACCCCTTCCCTAATAATGAAGGTTATGTCCATTTATGGCAAGGGGATGAAGATAAGATTGCTCCTGTTACCATTCAACGTTTCATTTCCGATCGGCTTCCATGGATTCGGTATCATGAGATACCCCATGCAGGACATTTTTTTCCAGTTGCTGATGGGATGTATGATGAAATCGTGAAGGCACTTGTTGGAGCTGCTACTGCATAGTGTTCCACCGGATGATCTCAACGCCTTTGTTGAGCATTTTGTTTCGCTTCTTTTCAGGTTGCTTTTTTTTTTTTTTTTTCTTTTTCCCTTCTCCGGCAGAAAATAGAAAGCACTTGTTTTAAATTATAGATATTGATGTCATCTTTTGTTGTCGAGCAAAGTAGTTGGAAGTAACTAATTAAGTTGAAATAAATAAATATTTTTTCTTTCGCCGAAAAATAAACAAATTGAAATTCTGTTCCTACCGCGGACGATGCAGAACATATGAATGGGAGGTTGGATTTATTCTAATTAAATTAATATTATTATATCTGTAACTGTATTGCATTATATATATATATATATATATGATTTTGTTAATGATTATATTGAGAATATATTTTAAATTTTATAGAACAAAAATGTTCTTTTAAAAAATTATTAAGAGTATTGATATATTTCATAAGAATTTAAAGAATAAATATTTTATCTTTTCTTTTAACATATTTACTAATTAAAATTTATCTATTAATTTATTGAGAAAAATAAAATTAACATATAAAACCTGTATAAATTTTGTTTTTAATAAAAATATATTAGAAAAATATCTGAAAATGAAATTGTAAATAAAGCAAAAATAGAAAATATATATAAATATAAGTTTTTTCGATTTCTTTTTATGATAACTTCATAAAATTATTTTATTGGTTATACCAAAAAAATCTTTTTAAATATAAGCTTTTATATAATCAATCGTTCAATACTTCACAATGATTTTTGTAATATTAGTTATAAAAGAAATATTACTAAATTAAGTTATAATTGGTATTATTTATTAATAATTTATTCGATAAGATTGGAATAATTATAATATAAGTAAAATAATAATTATTTATGATTTATATTTTATAAAAAAATTACAATTCAAAAGAATTTATTTAGTTAAATATAATTTTGTAATAATTAATTTAATACTATTAGTTATTGTGGAACAAAATAGGTTACGAAGAAAATAAAAAGAAAATTCCATTTATTTAATAAATGCATATTGAGAAAATAAAATGCTATGCATGAAATTTGATCCATTATCTTCTATTTAAGAAATGTACACGTAATGACACTCAATATTATGAAAAGAAAAAAATTCTTTTAAAATATATATAATATATACCTTTTTCTTTTAAAAAAAAATTGAAAAAAATCTATCCATGACTCCTTCACCGAGAAAAAAATTGCAATTTTTCAGATTTTGTATGAGGTTATTAATTCATGGATTGGATTCATCATGCTCCATTTTTTATTTTTCCCTTGATTTATGATAAACATATGCGTGAATCAAAGAATTTGGTGTTAACCATATGGGGATATCTCTCACTTGGAGATTCAAATTCATGATGATTGAATTAATGGCTTATTAGTAGGTGAAGCACTAAAAAAAAAAATTAAATTAAAGTTATTTAAGATTTCTTATTTTTGATTTTTTGCTGTTCAATTATAAAATTTATGATTTATATAAAATATTTTCATTTTAGCAAGTCAATATTATTAGTGTTAATTGAATTACGTCATTTGGTTATTATTGAAATAAAAAGTTTTCATTTCTAATCGTAAATGAAATGAATAATAAAACTTATGAATAAAACAAATCATAAAGCGAATGATTGAATGAAAGAAATTTTGAAGTGAGCATCACTTATATAGGAACAAGAGAATAGATTATATGAGCGAGTGAGAAAGACATGGTTGGAGAAGCAATGAGATCAGTTTTAAATTATTATGATAACTGTTAAATATATATGGGAAATATATTAAATATTTAAAAACTATAAGATACTAAATTGCCATAGCTATAATAAAAATAAGATTTGGTTTTAATAATGTAAATAACAAGTAATACGTGTTGGTTATTTATATTCAAAGGATTTACACTTGATATTATAAAAGATAGGAAACTTCAACTAGATTCTGAAATAAAAATATAAAAACTTAAATAATTAATTAAAAAATGGGCCAAAATTTCAATAATTATAACTATACACACATACAACACAAATCCCTTTAAATGCGTGGAAGGAAAAGGAAACAAGGAGAAAACCTTTTCGGAAAGAAATCTTTTTAAAATACCACCTGGAGAAAAAAAGTCAGAAACATGACCTTCCTGTGTCTTGGCTGCGAACTCAAAACTCTGCCTTCTGACATTCCTCTTTATTTCTCGTGTTGTTCTTCCTTGCACTAAGCTGGTCCCCGGTCTCTATCCATCAACAAGGTTTAAAAATGGCGGGAGGCCCCCCTAGAAGAGTATCAGCCGCATCAGCCAGGGCTCATACAAGAAGAAAAGCGCAGAAAAGCTCTTTCCCGTCAGGTCGATTTGATTTCTCTTTAATTCGTGTGCCCTTTTCCATTTTTCTTCATTGTTAGCATCTAAAATCTTCAACTTTATGGTTCCCAAATTCGAAATGTTTGCTTTTTGAAAGATTTTTAATTATAATTCATCGGACCGGTTGATATTTACTCGATCTAGCTCAAGCTGCTCGAGTGGTTCATCAAATCGAGCGTGAACTAAAAGAGCATAATTGAGCTCTTTTCCGAAGTTAAATTTTAAATCAAGTTCTTGCTCCATGTGACGAATTAAGCAGCGAAAACGAGCAAACAGAGAAAAAGGAAGATTTTTATAGTTCTTCCTAAGGTCCTACTCTCTCACCACTTTGGTTGAAAGAAGCTAGGTTGGGCAATTGCAAAACTTATTTCTTGTAATGCTCTCTTGAACTGAAAAATCTTAAGGTTCCTTCCCTTTATTGGTGTTCTATAACACCAAATGTTTTCTGGTAATGAAATATCTATTGAGGCTTTGATTCCATGAAATTAAATGCCTTCATCATTCGGGAAAGAAACTGTAAAATCTATTAGGAATGCTTCTTTTCTTTGCTTCTTCAGGATGTGTCAATCAGTTTCCATTATGGTTTCCACTCTGGACAAAAATGGAAAATGCACCTTCACAATATTGCCTCTCTCCAGTTTCCCCCCTTCTTTTTCCTGTCAAATGTGATGCAAGGTTAGAAGTAATTATACAAACTTTTTAAGATTCTCCTAGCATAATGGAGAAATTCCTTAGTAGTTGGATAGGAGGAAACCCTGCAATTGTGCTTCTTAGCATTAGTCTTAACTTTTGACCCAATGACATACATAGATTAACCTTTCCATTGGAAAGATGTTATTTGCCAAGATATCCTTTGAATACCTAGCTTCAGAATTATGAATTAATGATGTAATGAAGAAAGTATTCACCTTTGTGTCTTCCTGGTTTAATCATCTTCTTATTACTAAATTTGTTTCCTGAGTTGTATGAAGTTTTGTAAGTAGGAAACAGTCTAATCAAGGTTACACAATTTCAGGGATCTTCAAAAAATTAGCGCTGGTTTCTTTGATTGGGATCATTGCATGGGCTTACCAGGCAATCCAACCCCCTCAACCCAAAATACCTGGTTCTGCTGGTGGTCCTCCTATTACAGCACCAAGAATAAAGCTTAGAGATGGCAGACACCTGGCATACAAAGAGCATGGTATCCCAAAGGACAAGGCTAACTACAAAATTATTTATATTCACGGATTTGATGCATGTAGGCATGATGCTCATCTCGCAAACACTTTAGCTCAGGTAGTTAGTCCACTTTTGGCCCAGTAGCTTTGTTGATGTCCTTCTATTCTATATCTTGCATATATTCCTAAGTTGCATTTTCATTTGTTTCTCCAGAGCACTATTGATGACTTAGGTGTCTATATTGTCTCTTTTGATCGACCTGGCTATGGAGAGAGTGATCCCAACCCAAAACAAACCACAAAGAGTATTGCTCTAGACATTGAAGATCTTGCAGATCAATTGGAATTAGGTCCAAAGTTCTATGTAATTGGTTTTTCCTTGGGTGGGCAGATTGTATGGAGTTGCCTTAAATATATTCCTCACAGGTAAAAATCCTTTGATGAACTCTCTTAAGAAGTGCTCAAGAGCTATAAGAAGAATGAATGCTGCTTATCGTGATATCTTATAAGTTTTTGCTATGTTCCAATGATTACACAAAAAATGCTATCTTACCAGGTTACTAGGTGCATCACTCCTAGCTCCAGCTATCAACTACTGGTGGCCTAGTTTGCCTACAAACTTATCATCACAAGCTTTCAGTGAAAAATTTCAGCGAGATCAATGGGCATTTCGTGTTGCACATTACACCCCCTGGCTTACCTACTGGTGGAACACTCAGAAATTCTTTCCTGTTTTTAGTGCCATTGCAAAAAGTCCTGATATTCTATCTCCTTCAGACAAACAATTGGTTGCCAAACATGCACCAAGGAGAGGATATGAGGTATTTGCCTTTTTATCAAATAAATTCTTAGGTTTACTTTTAGAATAGGCAGACGGTATTTTCTACTTTTTGCTAATTGGAAGGCCCTAAACAAAATATGCTGCTGAAATTTGATACATTTCACATGTCGGAGTCAGATGCTTGGCATAGCTACAATCCCCTGGCTGTATCTTTGGAATATTGTCAGGGACTGAATCTCTGGAATTTCTTCGCTGATTGTGTCTAGAATAGAAGTTTGCTATGATTGCACAGATTGTCTCATCTGTTCCAAGTTGGCAAGTTTCAATGTTTTAGTCAACATCACAATCTTTTGCTCTTTGCTTTTGTGTTGAGTTATGTAACTGCATGCTTTTTTATATAAGCTCATTGGTTACCATTTAATTACTGGGCAACAATATGTTGTTGAAATTCAAATATTTATGGAAAGTTTACTTGTGGTACTTGAAACCTTGACTTTAAATTAGTCTGTATCAGTAACTAAAATCTTTATGATGTGGTTTATTCTATGAATGATGATGCATTCTTTTATCTTTCTTTTTTTTTTAATCTTTTTTATAGTTAATAATTGTCTGCGCACGAATTGAACATGATATTCTGTTTGTGTGTCAATATTCGCATTGTGTGTTTAAGAGCATTCTTTATTTTCCACGAGCACCTGAAATTTCCATATAATTCATATGGACTTTGTTGCCTTGATCCTTGGATAAACAAAGATAACGCATATTTTGTCACACATATACTTCCTTTAGTCCTTATACCATATATTTTCTTCTTTGTTTCTGTTGTGCATGCACATGCATCTAGGCTATGTTTGGCTCCAAAAACTAAATATAGCATTTGGAATTCTCATATGGGATATTACAAGGATATAAATATTTGAAAAGACAAGAAAGGATGGAGATGATCACGAAATTATCTTAATTGCTAAATTTGATGCAAAAACCAATAGAAAGTAGCTTTGAGAATTCGAGATAATTTCATGATAATTTACTAATCCTCCAAATATAGTGTTCGTTTTGCTTGTATTTTCTGTTGTCCATTTTTTCAATGCATTTACGTGTTTATTTCTGTGTTATACTTAAGCAATCCGTGTGACCATTCAGGCTGAGGTAATGCAACAAGGAGAATTTGAATCCCTCCACCGCGACATGATGATAGCATTTGGTACCTGGGATTTCGAACCCATGAGTCTAGAAAACCCCTTCCCTAATAATGAGGGTTATGTCCATTTATGGCAAGGGGATGAAGACAAGCTTGTTCCTGTTACAATTCAACGTTACATTGCTGATCAGCTTCCATGGGTTCACTATCATGAGCTATCCCATATAGGACACTATGTTCCACTTGTTGATGGGATGGCCAATGAAATCGTGAAGGCCCTTGTTGGAGCTGCTACTGCATAGAGTTCTACCGGAAGATCTCAAAACCTTTGTTGAGCATTTTGTAATTGTATGTTTGTTGAGCTAGTTTCCTTCTTTTCCGGTTCCCTTTTTTTTCCCCGGGCAGAAAATAGAAAGCACTTGTTTTAAGTTATAGATGTCATCTTTTGTCGTTTCCTACCAGCAAGTGATTTATGATAAACATGTGTTGAATCATAGAAATTAGTGTTAACCGTATGCGCTATATTTCACATGGAGATGATCAAATTCATTTGGCAGGGCCACCTCATCTAAGTGGTGTACTAGATGAAACAATTTGTTTATTGTGCTTCCATTTCATACTAGATTGAAACATGCGCTTTCTTGTGGATATTACAATCAATAACTTATCATACGGTAGAAAAATGCATGTCATTTGATTATGCAAAATGCATTTTCAGGATTTCTCTGTCACAGGGTGTGGAAACTGCTTGGAAGAAAATGAAAAATAGAAATGTAAATGGGCCGGATGACATTCCAATTGAAGTGTGGAAAGTTTAAGGCTATTCATAAAACTGCACTAAACCCAGCTGGCAATCGAATTGTTAACTGTTAAATGCAACTCTTTTATGTTTTGGCTCAAATGGCATTTCATTTCTAAGAGGGTCTAAATGGTTAGTGAACCACTTCTTACTTATTTAAAAAGAAAAAAAAAAAACAGAAAAGACGGTATTTTTCTTTTTGAATACCAATAGGCAACAAGTATGCCTAACCAGGCCACACCTTGAATGGTTAAGAATGCAAAATCCTAACCCTATGAGTAATGCCAGCATTCGTTGTTCATTTTATGGTCACATACACTAGTTGTTAGCTAGAATTGTGTAAGAAGATTAAACGGACTAATCTATTCTGATCCAATTTATCTCAGGAGTTAGGTAAAATAACCTATTGTGGTTTGCTTAAATAAATAGACTAGATTTTGTGCATGACTTGTCTCACGGTGAGTTAGTGGTTAAGTGGGTTAACTCAAACACAGTATTTAACTAAAGGTGTGTAAGTGGGTTAAATGAACTAACACAATTTGATATACTTTAGCCCATAGATTAAATAGATCAAGTTCATTTGATTCGCTTTTTAAGCAGTTCTAATAAGCTTTTTAAGTGGGTTAAATGGGCCAACCCGCGAGCCAAATGTGCAAATAGACTAAATAGGTTAACCTAAACTGACCTACTTTAATCTATGAGTTAAACAAGTTAGATTCATTTAACCCATTCTTTAAACAGGCCAAAAACATATTGTCCTAATTTGTTTAAAAGTGAGTTAAACAGGCCAACACAAGAGTCAAAACTTATATGCATATCTCTATATTAAACCCATTTAATGGGTTAAGTTAGTCAACCTAGCAATATGCTAAGAACTTTCTTACGATTTAAAATTAACCCACTAAAAGTAAACGTCAATTTTTAAGTAAAATTTTATGTTACTCATAAGAGAAAAGTTAAACAAACCATCTAAATTGATAATAAGGATCTTTTTTTTTTTTTGTGGTTAAGACTATTGGCACATTAATGACTAATCGACTATTTTATCTTGAACAACCACAATTTGATGAGAGCAATAGGCGTTAATGTTCTCTGTTAATAGGCCTTTTGGAGCCTAAGCTTTGGAGATTTAGGCTTAAGTGTGTTGGTATGCTTAGGTTCGTCTTACCTTCCCGTCGCAAACTTCTTTAGGTTAATAAGTCGGGCCTCTTCAACAAGATAATTGGCTCAGCTTTCTTGCAAACAGCTCGGCCTAAGCCCCAAGTGTAGCCAAATGGTTGGTGTGCACGGCAACAGCATTACTTATTTGGGACCATTCCTAATCACTCCTTTGACCCCAATCGACTGAAGTCCATAGGAGTACCTATCTCTTCGGCACTTAAGGCCATAAAAACCCTATAGTCTTCGAGATGGCCAAATCTAAGGCTCTACAAATACATGTCAACCTTAGCTCGAACACTTACTAGCTGCTTGGTATATGACCTATAGATCATGATGCCATGCTCATCTTTCGTCTCTCTCATTAAATAATACTTGAGAGCCTATAGTATGGCTTAGGTGCCTAGTCGTCCAAGCAATGGTAGCTACCTATGCTAAAGTGACATGCTCTCTTTCCTAAAGCCATCAACCAGTAAAAAGGAGTTATCCTTTCTCATACTAAATGCGCCTCCCATGCTCTTCCTTTTTCTCTCTCCTCATCAAATGTTATATGATAGCCTACTATAACTTAGGTGCCTAAACATTCTAGCTATAGTGGCTACCTACGCTGAAGTGACAAGCTCTCTTCTACAATGTTACTAGCCAGTAGAAAGGAGCTCTCCTTTCTCACATTGAGCATATCTCCCTGCGTCTCCTACGTACGAGCCAATCTTTCTCAACGTGTCATTGATTATGTGTCCTTGACATGTAAGCTTCATGCCATATAAATAGGGCACGAAGCTATAGGTACAATGATCGTAACCTGAGCACATCTAGTACACTTAAACACTCTCAAGCTCTTTCCTCTTCTTTTCCTTTTTACTAACTTTAGCATCGGAAGACAGTCACCAATGCTACTAGAGGGGGATTTCTTGTAGGTCCACTAAAAGACCATGGAAAGACCACTGAAAGGCCACCAAAAGACCACCATTGTGATATCCATGATCACCATTTTCCAATTACTTTTTTAAGAAAGAACATTCTTGTAAGGGAAATTATATAAAACTTTTTGTGAACATTACTTTCTAATCCCACTTCACAAATATAATATCTAATAGAAATTCAAGGACCCAATGTTGTTATAAAAAGGAAAAGTGCTGAAGGATGTCGTAAGGTACTTATTAATAGGGTTGACAATTCATGTTATTATGTTGTGTCTTGTTTTTGTCTCTAAATGGGGCCATTTTTGAAAAACCTAAACCCGTGATTTGACTAGTTTATTAATCGTGTATGAAAATATATGAAAGCCTAAACTTGTAACCTAGTGTATCTCGTATTCAAGTTAGACCTATTTACATTAGAGTTGATAATTTTGTTGCCATGTCGTATCTTGTTTTGGTTAAGTTTAATACTGTTTATTAATTAAAAAGTTATAATTAAATTGATAAAATATTTATAGATATAAAGGGAAATGTATAATAATAATATTTTAATTTTATAAAAACAAATGATATAGTATTTTCAGACTTAATATAAAATTATAATCCAAACAAAAGTTTTATTAAACCAAAATCTTGTCAAATATAGAAAACTTGAAAATTTAAATTACATAACGTTAGTAATTAAATGGAATCATGAATTAAATGTATATTAATATTATTACCAATGTTGATTTCCAAATTTATCTCGTTATTTGTAGGATTTTCAAGTTTATGCATGAGTTCATATTTTTTTTTTTGTCCATTTAATTTACGAGGGGGCAAAAACGGTATATAACATTATTAAATCAACATCACTAAATTAAGTAGAACTATGACTCAAATGGATATTAATATTACTCCAAGTGCTAATTTCAAAACTTATCACATTGTTTATCGAATTTTTAGGGAAGATATTCAAAGAGTCTATACATAAGTTTATAATTTTTTACCTATTTAAATCACAATGTGGTAAGAAGAATATATAATTACAAATATTTCATATCTCTAATTGAGATTTTTTATTTAAAAAGAAATTATTAGATAATTTTGATAGTGGTTTAACTTGAATCAAACCAAATCAGACTTATTTTATTTATAAAATGTTGGAAAAAAAATTCAAAAGGATGGTAAGGAGTTGTCCTTTTTTTCTTTTCTTTCCTTTTCTTTACCTTTTTTTTTTAAAAAAAAAGGAAAAGAAAGAGAACTTTGGGAAATAGGGAAAGAAGCATTGTTGACCAAAGATCCAACATCCTATTCCCATCTTTTTCTTTTCTTGTTAATTATTTTTAAAAAAAAAGGAAAAGAAAGAGAACTTTGGGAAATAGGGAAAGAAGCATTGTTGACCAAAGATCCAACATCCTATTCCCATCTTTTTCTTTTCTTGTTAATTATTACATATACAGCTTTGGAGAAGGGAGAAGCCGAACTTCATTCATCTTTTTTATTTTTTATTTTTTTTGTCAAACTGATTTATCTTGTTTGGAATATTAGTGTTTGTACTATTGTGCTACAATAGTTTTAACTTATTTTTTTCTTATTTTTCCCTACATCATGCATGCTCAACCGCTGCTTTCTATAGCCAAAGATATCTACTAGAAGGGTTTTTATTATTCTACAATATGTTTTTGATAGTGATATTTGTTTAGCGCTTATCCGCGTTTCGAGCCTATCGATGTTTCTAATTTCCCCTTTTCACGTTAGGGTTTATGTGTGACAAAGATACTATTTATCACATTTTTTTTTATTTTATTTTCATTCTTCGTCATATTTATGTCGTTAATTCGGTCTTAAGTTGGTCTGTTATTTAATTAACGGCGATTTAGTTTAGAATTTGGGGATATTACAATCGCGCATATTATAGGACTCACACTTATTATTAATTTATTATTTTAATTGCTTTGAACTTTTTTGGAACTTCACCAATTTATATTAACTTCTCTTTCTCTTTATTTTATTTTAATGAACTAATAATTGATGAATTCATATAAATAATCAACTTATTTTATGATTTAAATACTTTAAATTAAACTTATCATATTTATTGTACATTTATACCAACATTAGGCCCTTAATAAATTTGAGAAATATATTGATACCTCTAGATAAATTGTAGCAAAAAAGCTTTTTATGAGGAAGAGCCTGACACGTTAAACGTTAAATAGGTGCAAGAACATAATAGAGAAAATTAAAAGCATCGATATTATTTCAAAAGTTTATAAAGGCAAACAAGATATTGACTCAATAAGAATAAGAAAAGATAAAAGGGACAAATATAAAATATGACCGGTGCTTTGACACATTTGCAAACAAGTAACTTATATTTTTCTTTTCTGATAAAGACATAATTTTGTGTTTAATTACTATTGAAGTAATCAGAAGACTGTGCCAGCTTTCGATTAATCTACAATAATTAATTTAATAAAATATTTATCTTGATAATAACAAAATATAATAAAAACAAAAAAAAATGCAGAATTAAAGAAAATGGCAACTCAAAATAAAAATAAAATAAAATAAAATTTGCATTTCCTCTTATATCTTAGTGAGTTTTTCATGTTTCAACGTTTTATATTAATTTCCTTTTGATTTCAAAGGTAGATTAAATTGTTTTAGTTGGGTTTTTTCAAACATGAAATTTTAGATTTGAAAATTTTCATCTTTTCAACCCTTCTCTGCATGTTTGAAAGCCGAATGTTTCAGCTTTAACTTTGTTCCTTCTTCTTGTTATCTTTTTTCCGGTCTTTCTAAGCCTTGATTCATCAATTTTGTAGTGCTTTTTCATTTTTCATTTTCTCTTTTTCTTTCTTTAAGGTTTGAAAATCCTTAATTACTTAGAAAATAAACAAGACATGGAAAGAAAGTAAAACACAAGAAATCCTGAGCAACTAAACAAATGTAACTTTAACGCTTCAAAATTTATGGGTGTTATAACCTGTCACGTGTCTTTAATATTTAATGACATATTAAAACTCTAAAACTACCTATAACCTCCAAGATCATCTTTAATAACTACCACTAGTACATCAAAGCAAACTTCCATAATTTAGAAAAATTATAACAACCTAAACAACTCATAGGCGAGTTATCTCCATAATACTTATACTTTAAGACAATATTCTCATCTTATAAAAAAATAAGACCTAACAATGGATCTAAACTGCATACTAACATTTAGCTTCGCCAATCATCCATTAGTCACCAATACGAAATTATAAACGCCTCTTAAACCTGACCTGCTAGTAGTAGTTCCAATCACATTGTAAGCAACAAACTTTTTCCTAATACCTGTAGTTGTAGAAACGAAAGAATAAGTCGAAGCCCAGTATATAGTACACATGTACATACGGATGCCAAGCTAGTCATTCACATGGATTTAATGCAAAAATATAACAAATAATATGTTAAATAACTTGAATTTAAGCCCACATACAATAAATTGGTACTCATGACCAAGCCACACCATGATCTTTTATATAAATAGGTAGATAAAATAAAATATAAGTCTTTTAATTTACTATCATATATTATGGTGAAGGTCATATGACCAACATTCGAGAACCGAGAAACACTAGATCTAGTTGCATTGTTCTATATGTAAGTCCACTAGGGAGTCCTCACATATAATCAACAATTACCTCCTTATACTAAAGAACAGGCTATGACAAGCACAATTACCAAGAAACATTTAAGTTGGATATAGATTAGTCCAGTTTCTTTCTCACTAACCTAACAAGCATGTGCAACAAGCATGCATTACATAGATGGAAAGCCGGATCCAAACAAACCATGAAACCAAAATCTAACAACTTGGTAATTTTAATAATAAACCTACCTTAACCTTTCATTCTAATCAATTCAATTCAAACACCTTAAGTAACCCAAGCCGTCTTTAGATAACACTTCTTAAAGGCTCCCTAAACTCTTATCTTATTCTAGGATTCTAAAGGTAATTATGGCTACATAAGAGGGTATGCTAAGATCTTGGCTTACAAAAGGAAAGATTAAAATACTTAGAATGAGGATTTGGGGATTTTAGGAAAGGAAGTTTCAAAATAGAGTTTGATTCTTTATAAAATATGTTTGTTAATAAGTCATAATACTTAAGATGTTCAAAAATTGTTTTAAAGGATAAAATATGCTTTAGGAAATAGGTTATGATACAAGGAAATCAATTTAAGAAAATGGAATGGAAGAAAACTTGGTTTAGCCTTCTGGTGTCAACCAGCCAGTTGGTCCTTATTAGCTTTTTATGACAAAAAGATTGGTTACAACTAGTCCCACGATTTTACTGGAACCAACCTTGTGGTTCCAACCAATACGACAAACGAAGATTCAAAATCACTTCCCAAACGAACTCGAATCTAAATTTTTCTTCAAACCCACTTCAAATACATTTCGATCACTCATCAACTCACCAATATAATACATTTTTACGTTATCCAAACTATAAATTTGGGATTAAACACTAACTGAAACCCCTAATTCTACCAATAAACTTCAAGAAACTAGTTTTAATCTAAAGAATAAGGGTAAAGATGAAGAGAACTTACTTATATAGCTTAAACACTTAGATAATCTAAAAATGGAGCTAAAATACCACCAATAGTTGTAAGAAATAACTCGTTTCAAATTCTTTCCATACAAAAACCCATGTAAAACTCCTCTAAAATGTGATATTAATATTGAAAATGAACCTGGTTTGGAAGAACCTCAAGAAACTTACCTTAAACCCTTCCTTTGCTTGCTTTAGATGAAGATTAAGGAATTTCCACCTAGAAGCTCTTGAGAAAAATTAGAAATTAACAAGAAATGGGTGATTTAGGTGGCTAAGGGTCCAAAAACAAAATTTCCCAAGATAACCCTTCATGACTTACCTTAAAGCTCTTCTTTGTCTTCCTTTTGTGTGTATTTTTGATAGAAAACCCTAGCCTTTAGTTATTTGTAACTGTAAAAGGAAAGTGCCTAAGAGGCTATTTACTAAAAGGAGTAGGGTTTTTTTTTTAGCAAAAAGGCTACTTTAAGTGAAAGTTAGGGTTTTAGAAACATTGGGAAAAGTTGAAAATACCTTAATATTTGAAAATAATTTTTCTTGGCATTACAATAACACATAAGGAGGTTTAACATATAAAAATATAAATACATAATTATTAATATGTATTTAAATATCATTGATATATTTGGTCATCACTCGTCAAAACATATAACAGATTAAACAAATGGATCTCTTTTTCCACAAGGAAAGGGATGCAATCAAAACTCCAGTTGGACGATGGTGATAGTGATCATTTAACAGCAAATTAGACAAATAGTACATATTCTCCGATTATTATTGACAAATAGTAATTAATATGCAGGTCATGCACTTGCCCAACAGAAAAATGTAGACCACTTATTTACAAAAATATTAGAATACAAGTAATATTTTTATAAAGGTAAATTACATTTACCATCACTCTAATTTTTTCATAAAACATTTAGACCACAATTTTTAAAAATCCTATAAAATCCCCCCTACTTTTGTGTGGGCCTCACACTAGACGTAGAATTTTTTATGATGTAGTACTTTAGTTTATAATTATTAATTTCCACATCTGATTTGAATTAATGAAAAAAAGAGGAAGGACAAAAACAGACTAATCAAAATAAAATACCCAAACCCTGACCTTTGCCCAACGCGAGAGAAAAAAGATAGTTGTCGAATAAAAAACTAAAAGCATAGGTTCTAATAAAATTTTTATTTTAAAGGAAGACAATGTTACATGGTTGTTTATCTGTGAACTGAACTATTGTTGTGGCTTTCTACATATTATAAAAGTCATTTACGGGTACATTCTTGGCTAATTGAAGGTTTGGACTAGATATAACAACCTGGTTCAATTTTTTGTTTTATTGAATACGTATTGGGAAAGCTCATGTTATTAATTCCATAGAATAATGATGGCAGCATTCAATTTACCCTAATTACTTGACCATTATCTTTATAACAGAGTAGATCTTTGAAACTTCGTGGCCATTATTTTCACCCAAAAGCATTAGATGGAAACTATATACAAATAGTTTACATTTGATATGATAGAGTTATATTATATTGGAAACTATTACCTTCTTCTTCTTTTTTTCAATTGTACTTTTTTCCCACAAAGTTTTAAATGATGTGAAATTAATAATTACAAGTCAAAGTAACACGTTATAAATAAAATTCCACATCATAAGCTATGCAACCATATTGTGTGAGCCCACATAAAAATAGGAAGACAGTTTGTAGCATATTTCAAAAGTTGGGTCTTGATGTTTATAGGGAAAATTATAGGGGTGGTAAATATAATTTATCCTTTTTATAATCTTTTCAAGATAAATTATTGCCATAAAGTAGGATACTTAGAAAATCAATTTTCTAGAAAAATAGACTTACTCAACCTTAGGAAAAAAATAAAAAGATAATGTATAAAAAAATTACAAAAATGCCATTCCTAAGAAAATGTCCTCGAGAAAATATTCTCAAAAATACATTATTTGAAATGGCATCTTCAAGAGGTAATTTCTACTACCATTTATGATCTTCCCTAACTTGCCCTTTCATTCTATGATTTGTCTTTCTAACTTCTCATTTCCTCTTTTTAAATCGTTCCAATACTTTCTTCACCAAATTCATCATTTTGATCCTTTTTTTTTGTGAATTAATCATAGATTTGGAGTAATAACATAGCATAAATCATAGTTATGGGAAGATTTTTCATAACTAAGAGACAATTTGCATGATCTCATCACTTTCTCTCTCTAAACAACTATATTGAAAAAGTATCATTTTTTCTTTTTTTTTTTTAATCCATTTTAAACACATGTAATTTGAAGAATTAGTGTTTTTGCTTGATACATTGTGGTACATTGTAGTCTATTGGCATTTTTTAGATGAGACGAACCGTTCGTGTTTTCTTCAACATACACTTGCATTAAATTTTTTTTTAATACTTCATTGTCAGTAAGTTTAATCTCTTTTGTTTTTTGGTATAAATTTGTGTTTGTTAGTATAATTTATATATACGTGTATATATATATTTTTTATAAAGTTGTGTTCATTAATTAGTATATTTTATATATACGTATATATAGTTTTTCTTTGCATAAATTTGTTTTAGTTATTGTATTATATATATATATATGTGTATTAGGTGATATGTGTATAAATAATTATTGTAAAAGGATGTAGATGTGATGGTTTTAGTTCTTTATTTTTTTCAATTAGAGTAAGTAATGAATGTAGTGCCGTTAAGAGAATATGATAGTGTACTTAAAACAGGATGATGTGTTTGTGAAATCTAATAGAGTGTTTATTTTCGGATGCTAAAGTTTATGAAGTTGATGTGGTAAACAAGTGTAAAATGAATAATATGACGTTGGTTTGTTATGTTGATGGAAATATTGTGGAAGGAGAGAATGAGGTACGGTACAATAGGTGCCCGAGAATAGTAGTTGCAGTTCAGCCATGTATGACCAGTTGATTAGATTGATATATAATAGGTTTCGAGTTAACATAATGACCCACCGAGTCGAGTTAATTCACAAATGCCCTCTTGTAGGTAGGATTAAGGACATGTTTTGTATCATCCCTATTAGTGATAATTATAATGTTTGAAAACTAATGGCTTCCTTAGTAGGATATGATAAAGTCAGCAGTTCAGCGGAGTTGTGTATTGAAATTCATAAAGTGAACTTACCACCAATAGCAAACCCCGCACCCCACATGCCTCCCCGCCTAAGCTGAGTATGATGTTAGAGTGCATAATGATGGCATTGGAGTGTAAGTTGAAACTTAGGTGTTTGAATCCCAGCAAGTCCCATTGAGTCATGTATCGAGCAACGGTCGCATATCCCATAAACCTAATGTATCGATTACCAATAAGTATAATAAAGATACCGATGTGGAGAATGAATTGGCTTGCAAGGACATTGATGAAGATTCCGATGATACAGATTCTAATGCTAACATTGGTTCGTTTGAATGTTGGTTGTAGAAAGTGGAAGATGTACAAGGGTCATGTGGAAGAAACAATTGGAGGTAGGGGTTAGCCATAGATGTGGATGTGGTTGAGATGTTGGAACCCGTGCCTTTCTACATAGCAAGTATTAGGGATAGACTGGTGCCATCTGAGGAGAGTATAAATGATGGTAAGTGGAGCTTTAGCCATGAATTGAAGATAGGCATGCGGTTTGAAAATAAAAAAATCTATAAACAACTGTGAAGATGCATCATGTTATGAACCACCACGACTATGTCGTAAAGGAGTTCGAACCTACATTTTGGCTTATCAGACGCATTGATTGGGAAAAAGGATACAGGTGGAGACTTAAATGCTTGTAAGAAGCAGCATATTGGATGCTTTGTGATAACCAGGTTTATGGATCCACACATATGTCTCAATCTTACTATAAGTCAAGACCACTTGAAATTAGATTTAAACACCTTATGTTACTTTTTGATAAAGGATGTACATGAATCATCGAGCGTTAAGGTAAAACACTTACAGGCGACAATTTGCAAACAATATGGTTATTCCATGCACATAAAGAGAATTAAGGTAGCAAAGTGTAAAGCGATTGAATATGTTTATAGAAGGTAGGAAGAATCATATGTGGTATTCCCACATCTACTAAATGCCATTCGAAAGGCTAATCTCGATACTATGATGAAGTAGAAATGGCAAGATAGTGATACGACAGTGATACGGATTCAATGGATGAACATACGGACCTAATATCACATGTAACTAACGCAAGATGGCTCGAAGAGTAAATGGTAATCAAAGGTTGAGTGGAGGTTCTCGTGCATTGACAAAGGATATGACGTACCATTACCTCACATAAGCTCGGGTCATACTTAATATGATACATAAGTACAGCTGGAGGTTACTCGCTACTAGTCCACGCTCAAATGGGTTAAATAAGAGTAGTTCAAGAGTGAGAAGAACACTTAGCTCAAGAGAGTAAAAGTTCAGTGTATTCTCCATATTTGATTCTTGTAGCTATTACATTATGCGAGTATTTATAATATCCAGTTAGGGTAAGTCCTAAATAATAGAAAATTACATAAATTGATCCTTAGTTGCTAAGAAAAGGAGAATAATTTATAGGGAAAACATGTAATTATGCAAAAGAATATTCACCATAAAAAAAGATAGTAAGGATTTTAGGAAAAGGTTAGTGCACACGCATTTTACCATGTAGTCCTAATAACATAGCAATCTGAGAGGGGCAGATCTCGATCAAGTCAGTTTGACATTGGCATTTCAGTAGCTTAGTCTATTGGGATCAAATTGGGGATAGTTCAGGGGTAACTCATTTTTGAGGTCAGTCTTGGATGGTTTGCTCCTAATCATTGTCGGCTTGGCCTCAATACTGTGGGGATGGTTGTATTTAGATGTGGTGCTTGGACTGGTGTATAGCGGAAGGTTCAGTTGGACACGTTGGTTGGTCACCTCGGCAGCATCCTAGATGGTATGGAGAGCAAAGTAGCTCAGCTGATTGGATTGGGGTAAGCATTACTGCTCGGCGCTTAACTCATCTCGAACAACTTAGCAAACCACCTGAGAAAGCCCTTAGGCTTGGGAGAGCGTGATCGGTTCTTGATCCCTATCATCCCCTTCGAGTTATTTGAGATTTGGGATCAAATCTAGTTCAGCTTTGGGTGGCTCATTCTCAGGAGTGTAAGGTTAGAGATCAGCAATATTAAAGGAGTTCGAAACTTCATATCCCTGGTAATTCAATCTTATAAGCATTAGGATTAATCTTTTCAAGTACTTTGAAAGGTCCGTCAGCTTTGGGAGACAACTTGCTCTTCCTTAAGCTTAGGAATCATTCCTTGTTAAGATGTATCTAGACTAAATCACCTGGTTGAAATTCTCTCTTCCTCTATCCTCGACTTCACTTCTTAAGCTTAGTATTAGCTCGGCTCAAATGCTCTATAATCTTCTGATGCATGGCTTAGATGGCCTCAACTCTTTCAACAGCTGATCGGTCATCATTAGGCATTAACTAGGGTGCTTAGTCCATTGAGAGCTCAAGGTTGAACCTATAGGTGACCTCGAATGGAGACATATTTGTTACACTGTGGGCAGTCCTGTCAACCATATTATGTTCGACAATAACTCGCAGCAAAGTTCCCATGGTTCTATTGACAACTTTGGTCTGTCCATCGGTTTATGGATGGTAGAACATACTGTACAATAGCTTGGTTCCCATTCGCCTCCACAACATCCTCTAGAAGTGGCTCATGAACTTTGGATCTCGATCCGAAAAAATGGTTCGGGGAATTTCGTGAAGTTTGATTACTTCTTGCAAGAAAAGAAAGGAGATAGCTGAAGCGTCGTTAGTTTTGGAACATGACATGAAATGTGTCATCTTGCTAAATCGGTCCACAACCACTATGATGGAGTCCTTTCCTTCGGACGTCCTCGGCAATCCTAACATGAAGTTCACGCTCAGCTCGAACCATAGTTTGGTTAGGATTGGTAAGGGTTAGTAATGTCCTTGCTTGGCTCGGCTTGACTAGACTCTTCGCCTTTCGGTAAGTTACACATTTTTTTAGCACAGATTAGATATCTCTCTTTATCCTTAGCTAAAAGAATCTGGAGGATAGTACCTCATGGGTTCAGCATTGGCTAAAGTGTCCTATCAATCCCCTTTCATATGCCTCACGTACTAGCAATTCTCTAGTGGAACAGGTCGGGATACATAGTTTCCTCTTCTTGAATAAGTATCCGTCCTCCCTGTGATCATCATCCATTGTCCGTCCTTCCTTACATCGGGCATATATTGGACCAAAATGTGGATCCTCAATATACAGATTCTTTATGATTGAAAAACCAAGTAACTTTGTTTGTAGCTTAGTCAAGAAGGTATGTTGTCTTGATAGGGCGTTGGTCACTACATTGTTTCTTCCATTCCTATACTTTACGACATAAGAAAAACCCTCCATGAACTCGATCCATTTAGCTTATCTCCGAGATAGTTTGGGTTAACTCTTCAAATACCTCAAGAACTCATGATCACTGTAGATCACAAACTCCTTGAGTAGCAGATAGTGTTACCATACCGTTAGGGCTCAAATTAAGGAGTAGAACTCCTTGTCATAGACAGAATAGTTGAGCATAGCTCCTCGAAATTTCTCGCTAAAGTAGGAAATAGGTTGGCTTTCTTGTATCAATACAACACCTATACCTAGTCCAAATGCATCAAAGTCTACTTCAAACACCTTGTCAAAGCTCGGTAGAGCTAAGACGGAGGATGTAGTTAGCCTCTCTTTCACTTCCTCAAAACTCCTCCTCTCTCTCTTTCCCCATCTGAATTTAATATTCTTCTTTGACAGTTTGGTAAGTAGGGCCACAATCGTACTAAAATCCTTTATGAATTGACAATAGAACGATACTAAGCTATAGAAACTTTTCAAGTCTACAAAACAGGTCAGCTCAAGCCACTTTACGATTGCTTTTATTTTCTCATCATCAACTCGGATGCCACCTCCACTCATAACAAACCTTAAGAAGATCACCTCGGATCGGAAAAAGTCACACTTCTTTAGATTGCGTAGAGTTATTTAGCTCGGAGCTTTGCGAGGACTCTTCGAAGATGCTCCTAGTGAGTCTCTAGGTTGGGGTTGTACATCAAAATGTCAACAAAATAAACTATGACAAACCTTCGTAATAATTCTCGAAGCACATGATTCATCAAGCGCATAAATGTGCTTGGTGCATTGGAGAGTCCAAATGGTATTATAAGCTATTCATATAAACTATGTTGTGTCTTGAATGTAGTCTTCCACTCATCACCCTTACGCATTTGAATTTGATGGTATCTAGATTTAAGATCAATTTTGGAGAACACTCTTGCTCCGCTTAATCCATCTAGCATTTCATCAAGCCTGGGTATAGGATACCTGTACTTGATGGCAATCTGATTAATCGCTTGGCTATCTATATACATCTTCTAAGAATCATCCTTCTTCGGCACTAATAAGGTCGGAATGATATAGGGGCTAAGAGACTTACGTGCATACCCCTTCTTCATTAGCTCATCTACTTGCTTCTACAACTCGGCGGCTTGTTCGGGATTCAGCCTATAGGTAGGCTTGTTTAAAGGTGCGGCTCCTAGCTACAAGTCTATTGTATGTTAGACGCCTTAGATTAGGGGTAAACCTTTCAGAAATTTCTCTAGAAACAGGTTGGTAAATTCCTCTAGTAAGGTTTTTACCTCGACAGGCAACTCCCCCTCAGGCCTCATCTCCAAAATCCTTCGAACAAGCAGGTAAGTCAATCCTTCGAGCTCCATCCCCCTTTTCAGCTTAGCTTAGGTCACCACTAAAGTCTCTGTCTTTAGGCCTCGGCTAAGTTGAGATTGCATGACCTTCACCTGCTCGACAGTCATAGGACTCAATTTCATCCTTTTGCCTTCATGCTCCACATAATATGTAATCTTCCTTCTGTTGTACATAACAGCTCGATCAAACATCCATAGATGCCCAAGTGAAATGTGGGATGCACTCATAGGTAGCACATTATAGAGCACTTTATCTCGATATTTGCTAATGCAAATCGGTACAAATGCCTACTTGTTCACCTGTAAGGCTCCTTTATCACTAAGCCAATGAAGCTTATAAGGTTTTGGGTAGGGCATGGTTGGTAATTTCAATTGCTGGACCATAAATACAAAGGTTGCATTAGTGCAACTCCTACTATCAATGATCAGCATGCATAGTAACTCATTCACTTTGCATCCAATATGGAAGAGATTTTTCCTTTGTTCATCTTCGAGTACAGGATTAACGCTCATCATCCTCTTCAACACTAAAGTTGCTAGTATAAAGTTACCTTCTTCACTATAGATAACTTCCTCCACAGATAGTTCGGTATGTTCGCCCTTTTTCAGCTCCTCTACTTCTTCATTAGTATTGTTGATCTCAATAGTCGACACTTGGCCTCAGATCACCATTGTTTGCCCGTTCAGACACTAACCGATCATGCATCCAAATCCTTGGCATTTGAAACACTTGATCTCGCTCATCTTCTTCCCAAAACTTTGTCACTTCTTGAACTTCCTCGGGGGTCCCTTCTCTTTGGCTCGGGTAATTGGAATGGGTTGGGTCTCAACAATCTTACTTGGTTTCACTCGTATTGGTCTACTCGGAACAGTTTAGCTATTACCTAGTCGGTTAACATATGGTTGGAATCTTCCTGTTTGGCACCTTTCTATCCTTTGGGCGGCTCGGATTGCATCATCAAGCGTCTTAGCATCCAGGTTTTCTAGGACATCCCTAATTTCATACTTCAACCCACCAATGAATCAAGATACGGTTCGTTCCTCTAGCTCTACGACTTCACATCAAATCATTAACATTTGGAATTCCTTTACGTAAGCGTCCACACTTGATCCTCCTTGTCTCAGTTCTTGCAGTCTTTTGAAAGCATCCTATAGATAATAGCTCGATACAAACGTTTTCCGCATAGCTCTTTTCATTTCATCCCAACTCGTAATCTCTTGTTCTCCTTCCCTTCTTTTGGTGGCTTGTAAATTCTTCCACCATAAGGCGGCATAACTAGTGAACTTTAACATAACAAGTCTAACCTTTGCATTATTGGGCACTTCGTGGCATTTAAATTGCTTTGTAATCTTATCTACCCATTCTAGGTAGTCTTCAGCATCACCACTTCCAGAAAAACTCAGAATACGCATTATGAATCCTTCGATTCTAGGGGCTCATACATTTCTTTCCTTAGGCTTGTAGTACTCCTCTGCTTCATCATCTCCTTCTACTTCCTCTTTAATCTCTTCAAGCGCTAGTCTTCGTCTAGCGTCTTTACCAACTCCTTCAACTCGAGGTGGTCAAGTTAGGGCATTAACTCGGCTAAACTGACAATTTCCTCATCCTTGCTGTTTGCGTTTCTTTAGTGAGGCTATTTCTAGCTCATTGCTTGTCTTCTTAGATAATAGTCACTAAGTAGCTAGCTACCAAGTCGGCAAGCTTATCTAAGCGGTCACCTACTAATTGAGGTGTAAAGCTTCCTTCCTGTACTTGTCCATGTTGAGTACTGCATTCTTAGTTTCCCAAAATTCCCTGAACACTTGAGTTTGACATTGATGGTTACTTCACAAAAATTAACATCTAATAATACCACTTGAGGATCAATAATTGATACTCCAATCACTATGACAATTACTCAACTAACGAACAACCAACTACATTGTTTTTGCATATTAAGAATAAGGGAAAACAGAGCACAGAACACTTCTCAACTACTAAACTCTAAAGTTAATAATAGAACCGTTATCATGCGAGAGCAGTAATAAACCACTCTAAGAACACAGTAGTAGAATCCAACTTCGAACGTAGCTAGGCTTTGATACCAAGATGATATGGATTATATGGATGAACACACGGACCCAATATCACGTGTAACCAACAGGGTGGATTCGGGCTACAAGATGGCTTGAAGAGTAAATGTTAGTTGAAGGTTGAGCAGGGGTTCCCGTATACTGATGAATGATATGATGCACCATCGCCTCATACGAGCTTGGGTCACACTTGATATGATGTATAAGTATAGTCGGAGGTCACTCGCTACTAGTCCATGCTCAAATGAGCTAGATAAGAGTAGCTCAAGAGTAAAAAGGACACTTAGCTCAAGAGAGTAAAAGTTCAGTGTATTCTTTATATCTTATTCTTACGTTTATTACGTTATGTGAGTATTTATAGTACCTAGTTAAGGTAAGTCCTAAATAATAGAAAATTACATAAATGGATCCCTAGCTGTTAAGAAAAGAAGAATAATTTATAGGGAAAATATGTAATCGTGCAAAGAATATTCATTATCAGAAAGGACAGTATGGATGTCAGGAAAAGGCTAGTGTGCGCCCGCATTTTACTGTGTGGTCCCAATAATACAGCAATCTAAGAGGGGCGGATCCCGATCAAGTCAGTTTGACATTGGCAATTTAGTAGCTCGGTCAATTAAGACTAGACTAGGGATGGTTCAAGGGCAACTCATTTTTTGGGTCAACCTTGGATGGTTGACTCTTGATCACTGTCAGCTCAGCCTTGACACTGTGGTGATGGTTGTATTCAGATGTGGCACTTAGACTGGTGTATAGCAGAGGGATTGGTTTGGTACGTCGGCTGGTCACCTCAACAGCATCCTGGATAGTGTGGAGAGTAAAGTAACTTGGCAGATCGAACTGGGGAAAGCATTACTCCTCGACGCTTAACTCACCTCGGACAGCTTGGCAAACCACCTAAGAAAGCCCTTACGCTTAGGAGTGTGTAATCAGTCCTTGATACCTATCATACAGGGCATGCGTTCTTCGATAAAGTCTTCTAAGTATTTGAATCGTATACTGAGGCCTTCATACATTGTACACCTATCATTACTATCGATAGAACATTCCTTTATAGGAAGCATAAACATAAACTACTGATTGCAATCGAAGTTGACAGTTAGAATTACATTGTCCCATTGGGTTTTGCCTTAGTCAATGAGGAATGTTAAGATAGCTAGAGTTGGTTCCTAAAGTGTATGCTTATGTATATTATAACAGATCACATCGATATATGTTTGATTTTGAATTGTCATACTGCGATCCAGTTTGTAATTGCAGGAGAGAATGCAGTGTAGCTAAGTGGTTGGCTGTGGTAGTGGTGTATCCGACATGTCGTCGATAACTTCAACACTCAAGCTAAGAACAAAGATTACAAAGAGCTAATAAAGAAGGCCACTTACCAGTTGTAACCTCAAAAGTTTCTGCCTACTACGATGAGGCCAAGACGATGAGCCCCCATGCTAGAGTCTATGATAGGATTCGGGGTATTGACCCCACCTAAATGCTAGAGTCGAGCTCATATACTTCTCACCCGGATATTTCATTTGACTACTTATTTTATTTGTGTTATTTGGACGTCCTATTTCTTGTATTCTTCCTAAATTACCCTTATGTTTATTTTATATTTACGAGAATTCCACTAGGTCATCATTTTTAGTCCTTTTATTTATAAGTTTACCACTATGTATAAATAGCTCGTATATGTAGGGTTTTAGACAAATTTACACATCAATGAAAAACCCTTTGAGTGTTTTCTCTTGGAAAGTTCTCTCCTTTACAAGCTCTTATTAATCCCTTTAGTAAGGATTGTGGTAGGCAACTTTACCATTCGAATCGATGAGTTACATCCAGTGAGTTGTCGGCCGTATAAGATCTACTTGGTATGTCATATCCGACTAGATAACTTACGGAGTAGCTAAAACACTCACTAAACTCATTCTATTTTCATTCCTTGGGTAGGATCAAACCCACCACTATGATTGGCCTTATCTGGTCTTAAGTCCGGTCTGTATCATCTTGGTATCAGAGCTCAAGGTTCTAAATAGGGCTAAGAGTTTCTTAAGTTTCATAAAGGTGTCGTGTGATTGTGTAGAAAGTGGGGATGGTTAAGGGAAAGATTGAAATTTCATATTTTATGCCCTAGCGATTTGTAGCTTATGATTGTGGAGTTTAATTTGATATTATAATTGACATGTTGCCCTTGAATGATGGTTATACAGTGAGTTATAAGTGTTGTGACAAAGGCTACCATAAGGTTTGAAACTTGTGGGTATTTTACTTTTTGAAGGATAACTTTAGTCCCTTGACTTAAGGTTTGAAATTGCAAGCGATAAGCTTTGATAAATTATAGGGGATTCGGATTGGGTACTCGAATTGAGAAGCAGGTGTTCGATTTCTTTATAGTAGCTGTTCCAATTTCTGATTTAGGAAGTCGAATTTTGTTGGAGAGGCACTCAATGAGAGTACTTTGTGTTGTCACGATAGTAACAAGCGCAGCGTTTTGTGGATGCTTGTATTGAGACCCAAGAGTGTTTAATGTTGTTCTGCAGTGTTCGATAGTTGTTAGCTGCATTAAGTCGAGTGTCTAAGTGTAGCAAGTGTTCCATTGTGAAGTGTCGTGAGTGCTTCAGTTATGTGTGGGTCATTTGGTTATGTAGAGTAATGGGCTTTGTTGTCACCATTATAGCAAGCACTAGTTGCAACACTTACCATAACTTGTGTATAAGCGATTTTGTGTGCTGCGAAGAGAGGGTGATAGAGATCAACGACCGATTACATGCTCTTGAGCCTGAGGGCTCTCTCAGGTGGTATGTTGAGCTGTTTAAGGTAAGTTAAGCTTTGAGAAGTAATGCTTGCCCCAATCTTACTTGTCGAGCTACTTTGCTCTCCATGTCATCCAAGATGTTGCCGAGGTGATCAACCAGCATGTTGAGCCGAACCCTCCACTAAACCGTAATCTAAGTGCTAAATCCAAATGCAGTAATCCCCACTATACCGAGGTCGAGCATAACTGTTAGGAGCTGACCATCCGAGGCCAACCCCAATGTAAGTCGTTCTAGAACCAACCAGTTCAGACCCTTCCGATGCCAAACAGGCCTAAGCAGAGGCCTACCCTTACTAGGACCACAATACTGTTAGAATCACAATTAAAAACATACGTATACTGTCCTTACTGACAACCATGCTGTCCTTTCTGACAAACGATGTTCGCTACGCATGATTTCATGTCCCCTTATATAGTGTTTTCCCCTTTATTTAGCAAATAGGAATTCTTTTTTTTTTTTTTTGTAATTATCTGTAACATAGAACTTACCCTAATAGGGTATTATAAATAGTCACATAATGTAACAACAAGATATACAAAAGAATACACTAAACCTTTCTACCTTCTCTTGAGCTAAGTGTCGTCTTGTTTACTCTTATCTAGCCCATTCGAGTGTGGACTAATAGTGAATGACCTTCGGCCACACTTGTGCGTCATATCAAGTGCGACCTAAGCTCGTGCGAGGTTTTGGTGCATCATATCCATCGTCGGTGCATGGGAACCCCTACTCTCCCTCAATTATCATTTACATTTTAGGCCATCTTACGGCTTGAACCTACCTCCTTTGGTTATGCGTAATATTGGGTTTGTGTGTTTATTCATAAGTTCGTATCATCTTAGCATCAAAGCCTAGTTACGTTCGAAGCTGGATTCTGCAACTATGTTCTTTTAAATAGTTTATACTGCTCTCGTGTAATAGTGGTTCTATTGTTAGCTTTGAAGTTTAGTAGTGAGAAGTGTTTTGTACTCTATTTTCACCTGTTTTCGATACGCTAAAACAAAGTGTGGTTAACTATGCGTTTGTTGGGAAATTGTCATTGTGAAGTAAACATCAATGTTAGATTCAAGTGTATAAGGGACTTTGGGAAAGCAAGAAAGTGGTACTTAACATGGTCAATGTAAGCTCCCAAAATTGAGTTTAGGACAACCGAGCTCAGATTTAGGGTTTTTAGGGTAACTTATCCAATTGAGCCCAAACTTTGCGACTAGAATGAAAAAGTTAATTGAGATATTACAATGAAGTTAGATTTTAGTAATAATGACCCGAAATCTCAATTTTGCCCTTAGAAATTGGAATATTTAATAAAGTATTAAAATGTTTGGAACTCCTAAAATTGAACTTATATTGCAACAAGAACTTAGAAATAAGTGAATTGAGCTATAAAATGAGATAATGTAGTATAATTTACTATAAAAAAATACACGTAATTTTTTGAGTATACCCGGTATAAATAATAATTATACTCGTAAATTAACCTAAAATTGTATAATTATATATTTATTGTGTTGAATTCATGAAATTAACTTTAGAATGTATCCAAAAAAATAAAACATATGCTAGAAACTTAATTATATGAGTAAAGTTATATATTTCACATGTTATTTACATAGGGTATAAACTTGTATATTAATTAAATAACTAATTCTAACATATAATATCTATATTTAAGTAATTATTTAATAAAAGAAAAAGAAAAATTAATTAAATAACATTGGAGATTGCTGGAAGATGCGTGGCAGGAGATTAGGAGAAGAATTTGCTGATTCAAAAAGCAAATCTTCAACAAATGACACCACATGCTTAGTTAAAGTAGGAAAAAACAAAAGAAAAAAAATAAAGAAAAATCCATAGGCGGTGAAAGAACTTTATAAAAATTATCCCAGCAGCAGAATGACAACATTTAGCAGTTTGGAACCAAAAACAATAGAAAGAAAAATCAAGAAAAATCGTAGAAAATAAAAAAAAAAGAGAGAAAAAAACAGAATAATCACCGAGCAAGGTTAGTTCTTAGGGTTTCCTTTGATCTGCTATTACGCCACTCCACCACCAAGGAGTACCCCCAGCTTCTAGGGGTTCCGACAACCGCCCAGCCGTCGCCGGCCATCGGAGCACCCAATAACATCAAGGTCAAATTTCTACCCTGTTTTTCAATAATTTCTAAAAAATAGTAAATCCGCCCAGAAAATTATGAAAAAAATTACACTTAGGTTATTTTAGACATGCTTTCATGTGATATTTTTATTTTTGAAAAATTCGTAATATTTAATATACTTTATTAAGAAATCTATAATTCATCCGAATATATATTTATGAAATAAATGTACTATATGATGTTGTTTCTAGTTGAAAATTTTTGTGTAGGATGTGTATGATATATAGGTAATTGCTACGTAGCCCAAATTTTTATTTGAATAATTTTAATATTTATTGCATTTTTAGGCCTGAAATTAGCACGAAAATAAGCTGAAATTATGAATTTAATAGGAAATTATGAAATTAATTGATGAAATGGACATGTACTAATCTATGGTAAATAGTAATAGTATTGAGTTAGATTGAAATTAATTGGATGCTAAAAGAATTACAATTGGATAATTTATCAAATTTAGGGGTAAAATCGTCAATACGAAAATATAGGCAATAGGTCGGAAACTTGAAACCAAGTGATAATTGAATTACCTATATTTTTAGAAGTCTATAGAAATTTTCGGAGAATTATTGAGTAATCCGAACTATTTATTATGAATTTATTAAGTAAAATAGCTTAAATTACAAGTCGGGATGTATTTGTAATATTAATAGACTAAAATGAATTAAATAGTTAAATAAAACATATATATATATAGGATTGCTGATCAAATTGGATTAAATGGAGATTTTTATTATAATTATTAATATTTTCTGATCGGGATGCACTTTAGGTGTATTAGAATTGAATAATACTTATATTGTTATAATATAAGGACAAATTAGATAAAATATAATTTAAATCTATAAATTTCGCATAATACGATCGTTTTTATATAATTATGTATAATTGTATTAAAAATTCAAACTACCCGTTAAAATCCATTACTAGGAACAGGATTCGTAAAACATGTCGTTAAGTCTATACGAACTCAATAACACTAGTTTTGTTGAAAACGGATAACCTTAAGCGATCTAGCCTATAACTATAACATATTCAAAAATATACACATTTCGGTAACCTTACCGGAATCAAAACGTGAATTAATAAATAAAAAGTACGTTTCGATACGATCAAAACGATATATAATACGTAATAGTATATATGATGTACGGTATCAATAATTAATAATTTAATTCGATATATAGTAATAACATGACTGCATATTATGGAAATAATATATATATATATAACCATTTTAGATTAAACTCTAATGTTTTCGTAATTATTACGAAAACTAAATTTGGACCTTTTGTGTAATTAGGACCTTCCAAAGACGATTGATAATTCAAGTCAGCAATAGCGAACATCTAAACAAGTAAGTTGGGATTGTAGCTTCACCGTTGTTTTGGTACTATTTAAAGTATCCGGGGACTCAAGAGTACTTCTGGTTGTGTTTGTAATTAGATGATTAATGCACATGTTGTGTGTGTGAATGATACTCGGTTGTGACAGGAGTTTAACTCCTTGGTGTGCTGTTCTGCATATTTGCATGGATTCTGTATTGTGTGAACTTGTTAGTCACCCCTGATTAACACTAACAATTATTCGACTAAAATGTAATTGGACATGCATAATCACCCGTTAGGGGAAACGATTAAGAGTGTTACGCCAAACACCGACTTCCTTCGATGAGGATAGCTGAAATGGTCCTTTCCCCATCCTTAGTCGAACTAAGTGACAGGCGAGGAGGTCGAGACAAGGTTGGGGGCCGTAGTTCGAAGGCGGTCATAGGAGGGGGGTGTTCTCCATTGCACAAGCCTGGGTTTGGTCTGACTTGAGTCGCGATGAAACTCCTCAATCCGGGTTGGAGTAGATGAAATTTCTCTAACCTCACAGTGGACCGGTTAACACTGTGCGATGTTTTCATTTGAGTGATTGCATTGCATTTCATCATAATTATTAACCTTATTTGTGATTGTATAGTACTCTTCTGACTCCGCCCCACTTACTGAGCTAGTTGTGCTCACATCCCTATAGACTCTTTTGCAGGTGTTGAGTGAAGGCAAGATGTTCAGGTACCACCGTTCCCAGGTTAGTGTGCTGCTGTGTGGGAAAGTGAGGATCGAGGAATTTAACTGAACCTGAGCTTTTGGCTTTGTCTTTAAGTTTTGAGGAAAACTAAATGGGAATTCCTTAGGAGCCCACTAGTTTTCTAACTTATTGTATATAGATCGTAAAACCTGTGGTTTTTAATAAACTCTGATTGTAAACCTTACCCTTGGACGTGAAATGTTTGTATAATTACTGTTGTAGTACTAAATAGCAGATTGTATAGAACAAGTATTTTGTATAAGCTCTACCACGGGTTTGGATATTAACAGATGTCAGAACAGACGTTTCAAGCTGGTTGAGTTGTGCGCCTTGTGTAAACTGCGTCTACGATAGCAACTGTGAGGTCAGCTTCTATCTTAGATTAGTTTACACGGCGGGACTGTTATGACTCTTCTTGTTCGGGGCGTGATAGTCAAGGACAAAAAGGAAGCTTCTCTCCTCAGTCAATAGGTGGCCACTTAGATAAGCTTACCAATTTGGTAGCTAGTCTGGTGACTGTCATCCAAGAGGACAAATAGTGAGCTAGAAACAGCTTCACTAGGGAACACGAATAGCAAGGCGAAGGCAATGGTCAGTTTGGCTAAGATAACACCTTAGCTTGACCACCTCGAGTTGAAGGAATTGGTAAGGATGCTAGACGAAGACTAATGCTTGAAAAGATTGAGGAGGAAATAAAAGGAGGTGACGAGGCAGAGGAGTACTATGAACCTGAGGAAAGGAATGTACGAGCCCTTAGAGTTGAGGGATTAAGGATGCGTATTTCGAGTTTCTCTAGAAGTGGTGATGCTAAAGACTACCTAGATTGGGTAGATCAGATTGAAAAGCAATTTGAATGCCATGAAGTGCTAGAAAATGCAAAGGTTAAGCCAGTTGTGTTGGAGTTCATCGGCTATGCCGCCTTATGGTAAAAGAACCTATAAGCCACTAGAAGAAGGGAAGGAGAGAGAGAGATTAGGAGTTGGAATGAAATGAATAGAGTTATGCGGAGGAGGTTTGTATCGAGTTATTATCTACAGGATGCCTTCAAGAGACTACAAGAACTGAGACAAGGTGGATTGAATGTGGACACTTACTTTAAGGAGTTCTAAATGCTAATGATCTGGTGTGAAGTTATGGAGTTAGAAGACCAAATTGTGTCTCGATTCATTGGCGGATTAAAGTATGAGATTGGGGATGTCCTAAAAACCTTAGACATCAGAACGCTTAATGATGCAATATGAGCTACCCAGAGGATAGAAAGGCACCAAATAAGAAGATTCGGACCACTCATCAATCGCCCTGGCAATAGCCACCCTGTTCTAGCAGACCTATGCAAACAGAACCAAGTAAGGTGATTAAGACTCGACCTACTGAGACTACCCGAGTAAAGGAGAAGGAACCACCAAGGAAGTTTGAGAAAGGTTAGAGTTCAGGGGGAAGACGAGTGAGATTAAGTGTTTTAAATGCTAAGGCTTTGGACACATGGTCGCTCAATGTTTGAACAGGCAAACAATGGTGATTAGAGGCGAAGCGCCGACTGTTGAGGTTGATAGTACTGATAAGGAAGCAGAGGAGTTAAAGTAAGATGGATAGGCTGAGCTGTCAGAGGAAGAAGTTATCTACAGCGAGGAAGGCAACTTCATGTCGACCGCTTTAGTCTTAAGGAGGACAATGAGTATCAGTCTTGTGCCTGAAAACAAGTAGAGAGAGAATCTCTTCCATATTGGGTGCAAGTTGAACGAATCGCTATGCGCACTGATCGTTGATAGTGGGAGCTAGACCAATGTAGCCTCTGCATTTATGGTCTAGTAGCAGAAATTACCGATCATGCCTTACCTGAAACCTTATAAGCTTCATTGGCTCAGTGATAAGAGATTCCTACAAGTGTTTGTGCGAATCTGTGTAGAGAGATATTGAGATGAAGTGCTCTGTGATGTGCTACCCATGAGTACATCCCACCTTCTACTTGGCTAACTATGGATGTTCAACCGAGCAATTAGATATAACAAAAGGAGGAACACATGTTCTATTGAGCATGAAGAAAGAAGATTGAAATTGAGTCCCACGACTGCCGAGAAGGTAAAAGTCATGTAGTCCCAACTTAATTGAACCCTTAAGAAGGAGGCTTTGGTACTGACCCAAGCTGAACTAAAAAGAGAAATAGAGCTAGAGGGACCGACCTATTTGTTTATCAGGAGGCTTCTAGAAATGAGACCTGGGGAGGAAGAGTCGTCGACTGAGGTAAAAACCTTACTAGAGGACTTTGTCGACCTATTTTCGAAGGAGTTGCTAGAAGGTTTACCCCAATCCAAGGCGTTGAGCATGCAATCGACCTGCAGCTAGGGGCCATCTTGCCGAACAAGCTTGCTTATAAGCTGAACCTTGAGCAGGCTGCTAAGCTGTAGAGGCAAGTAGACGACCTCTTGAAGAAGGGGTATGTGCATGAGTCCCTAATCCCATATGCTGTGCCAGCCCTGTTAGTATAGAACAAGAATGGTTCTTAGAGGATGTATGTGGATAGCCGAGCCATCAATCGAATCGCCATCAATCGAATCACCATCAAGTACAGGTATCCCATACCCAGGCTTAATAATATGCTAGATGAATTAAGTGGAGCAAGAATGTTCTCCAAGATCAATCTCAAATCTGGATACCATCATATTTGAATGGGTGAAGGAGATGAGTGGAAAACTACATTCAAGACACAACATAGTTTATATGAGTGGCTTGTAATGCCATTTGGACTATCCAATGCATTGAGCACATTCATGCAACTTATGAACCATGTGCTCTAAGAATTACTGGGAAGATTTGTTGTGGTTTATTTTGACGACATTCTAGTGCACAATCTTGACTTGGAGACTCACTGAGAGCATCCCTAACAAGTGCTTGCAAAACTCTAAGTCGAACAGCTCTATACCAATCTGAAGCAGTGCGACTTATGTTGTTCTGAGGTGATCTTCTTAGGATTTGTTGTGAGTGGAGGTGGCATCCGTGTTGATGAAGAGAAAATAAAAGCGATCATAGAATGGCTTGAGCTAACTTGTTTTGCCGATGTAAGAAGTTTCCATGGCCCGGCATCATTCTATCACCGATTCATAAGGAATTTCAGTATGATTGTAGCCCCAATCATCAAACTTTCTAAGAAGAATGTTGAATTCAGAGGGAGAGAGAAAGAGCGGAGGAGTTTTGAGAAGGTAAAAGAGAAGCTAACTATAGCCCCCATCTTAGCTCTACCAATCTTCGACAAGAAATTTGAAGTAGAGTGTGATGCATCCGGACTAGGCATAGGTGCTGTATTGATACAAGAAGGCTAACTTATCGCTTACTTTAGGGAGAAACTTCAAGGGGCCACACTCAACTACTCTGTCTACGACATGGAGTTCTACTCCTTAATTCTAGCCCTAACGGTGTAGCAATACTATATGCTGCCCAAGGAATTTGTGATCTACACCGATCATAAATCCTTGAGATATCTAAAGAGCCAACCAAAGTTGTCCTGAAGATAAGCTAAGTAGGTTGAATTCATGGAGGGTTTTTCTTATTTCGTAAAATATAAGAATGGAAAGAACAATGTAGTGGCTAACGCCTTATCGAGACAACATAACCTACTGACTGAGCTGCAGATGAGGCTACTTAGTTTTTTAACCATCAAGAATTTATATGCTAAGGACCTACACTTTGGTTTTATCTACACCCGTTGTGAGGAAGGATGAATACTGGACGATTATCATAGAGAGGGCGGATACTTATTCAGTAAGAAGAGACTATGTATCTCGACTTGTTCCATATGAGAACTGCTGGTGTGCGAGGCGTATGGAAGGGGATTGACAGGACTTGGCCAGCGTCGAACTTATGAGGTATGATCCTCCAGATTCTTTTGGCCAAGGATGAAGAGAGATGTGCGATCCCTGCTGAAAAGATGTGTGACTTGTTGAAAAGTAAAGAGTCAAGCTGAGCGAGGATATTACCAACACTTGTCGATCCCAACCAAACTATGGTCCTAATTGAGCATAGACTTTATGCTAGGATTGCCTAGGACGTCCCTAAGGAAGGACTCTATCATGGTGGTTGTGAATCGATTTAGTAAGATGATACATTTCGTACCCTGTTCTAAGACTAACGATGCTTCAACTATCTCTTTTCTTTTCTTACAAGAGGTGATCAAACTTCACGGCATGCTCGGAACCATAGTCTCGAATCAAGACCCCAAGTTCACGAGCCACTTTTAGAGGACATTTTGGAGGCAATTGGGAACCAAGTTATTGTACAATACGTCATGCCATCTACAGATTGATGGGCAGATCGAAGTTGTCAACTAAATTGTAGGAACTTTGTTGCGGGTTGCTGTCGGACGAAACATTGCCGATTGGGATCTGTGTCTGTCTATCATCGAATTAGCCTACAATTGGACTGCCAATAATGTCACAAGCATGTCTCCGTTCGAAATCGCCTATGGGTTTAACCTTGAGCTCCCGTTGGACTAAATACCCTAGCTGAGGATTGATGATGATGATCGGCCAGCCGCGAAAAGAGTCAAGGCAATTAGAGCAATGCATCAGAAGGTTGTAGAGCAACTGAGCCGGGCCAAAGCTAGGTTGGTGAAGTGGAGCCAAGGACGAAGAAAGAGAGAATTTCAGCCAAGCGATTTGGTCTGGATACATCTCAGCAAGGATCAATTCCCAAACTTGAGGAAGAGCAAGTTATCTCCTAGGGCTGACAGACCATTTCGAGTGCATGAAAAGATAAATCCTAACGCCTATAGGATTAAATTACCTGAAGGATATGAAGTCTTAGACTCTTTCAACATTGTTGACCTCCAACCTTACACCCTCGAGGACGAGCAAGCTGGACCTGAACTAGATTTAATCCTAAATCTTAAACAACCCAAAGGGGATGATAGGGATCAAGGACCGATTATACATTCCCGAACCCAAGGGCTCTCTCAGGTGATCCATCGAGCTGTCCGAAGTGAGTTAAGCATTAAGGAGCAATGCTTGCCCTAATCCTACTTACCAAGCTACTTTGTTCTCCATGCCATCCAAGATGTTGCTGAGGTAATCAACCAGCATGTTGAGTAGAACCCTCCATTAAATTGTAGTCTAAGCACCAAATCTGAATACAGTAATCCCTATTGTACTGAGGCCAAGCATAACTGTTAGGAGCCAATCATCCGAAACTAACCTTAATGTAATTCGTTCTGAAACCAACCCCAGTCCAACCCCTTCTAATGTCGAATAGGCTTAAGTAGAGGCCCATCCCTGCTCAAACCACAATACTATCAAAATCACAGTAAAAACGCATGCACACTATCCTTATTGACAACTGTACTATCCTTTTTGACAAACGACGTTTATTGCGCACAATTTCATATCCCCTTTATAGTATTTTCTCCTTTATTTAGCAAATATGAATTCTTTTTTTTTTTTAATTAATTGTAACATAGAACTTGCCCTTACAGGATACTATAAATAGTCACATAATATAACAAGAAGATATATAGAAGAATACACTGAACCTTTTTACCTTCTCTTGAGCTAAGTGTCCTCTTGCTTATTCTTGAGTTACTCTTATCTAGCCCATTTATACATGGATTAGTGGTGAGTAACCTCCAACCACACTTGTGCATCATATCAAGTGCGACCTGAGCTCGTATGAGACATTAGTGCGTCATATTCATCATTAGTGTATTGGAACCCCTGCTCTCCCTCGACTATCATTTACATTTCAAGCCATCTTGCGGCTTGAACCCACCCCCTTTGATTATTCGTAATATAAGGTTTGTGTATTCATTCACAAGTCCGTATTAGAGGGTGCTTTGGTGTTTAGGCCGAAGCATTGCATATGCTGTTAGTACTGCAATGGGGTATCAAAAGCTACTGTATTATGTGGTAGTGGTCATCAAAGGCACTATTGGTTGTTTCGTGAGTGAAGTTGTAGGTACACAATGGTGGTGGAGAAGGCATGTTGTAGATTGTAATGAAATTGTGAACTTAGAGTTATGTGGGTTCATTGTCACCGAAGTTGTTGTAATGAAGTGTTTTGCCTTGCCGAGCTTCCAAGCAAAAATTGGGGATCCGAACTAAAACAGGGGACTATGAGCCAAGTAGTCAGCGAGCTGAATTGAGTTGCTACGGTACATGTGTACTGTACTGTCGCATTCGCTGAATTGAAAGACCTTTGATCGAGAAAGAAGGATCCGAGCTGACAAATCACTGTAGTGTCGTAGAGCTGAAACTGAAAGTATAGCTGATTAGTGGATATACGAGTCGTTTATGCAGTATGTGCATGTGTTTGAGTGTGTAGTTGCCGCCGTGTGTGTTTGAGGAAGTGCAGCAGCGGATTGTGTGTTTGAGAATCTAACTGCAAAATGCAAGTAGCTCTACAAATTTGGGTGTAGTGGTAGTCACATTTGTGTGGTCTAGCTATTGTGGCTGCAATCTGCTGTATGCATGTAAAGCTTGGTAAGTTAACCGAGCCAAATTACTTCAAGTTACCGAACTGATTCTAGCTTTGTCTGAGCTAAATTGAAGTGACGAAGTGAACTGGAGTAGTGATTCCAGCTCCGAACTACGGCAATTCGAAGTGCCGACCTGAGTGGCTTTTGCTAAACTAACGGCTGAAGTGCCAAGCTGTGGAATTGAATGTCGTGCATTGATGACGACTTCACTGTGTTGCCGAGCTTCCATATTGTTGCATTGCCTAGCTAATGCATGAGTGAATTGTAATCGAGCAGTGGACAGAGTATTAGCAAGTACTGAGCTGGTTTGTAGTGTCTAAGTTTAGGTGCCGAGCGGATAGATCGAGTGTGTACTGCCATGCTATCCCCTTTCCTAATTTTCGAACTGTGCTGAAGTCACCGAGCTGTCATGAGTGCCAAACTCGTGATTTAAGTGCAGAACCCAGCTGTCCTAAAGTATTGTCGAGCTTATGTATTGTTGGATTATGCCGAGCTGAGTTGCATGGGGATAAACTTTGCCGAGCAAAAACTGAGGCACAAAGTTTAGTGTGCCAAGTGTTGTGGACGCCGAACTGCCGAACTTTATGTGAACATGGCAAACTAAGTGAACTGGATTTAGCAAATTTAAAGTGCAAAGCTATTTAACGTACCAACCCTTATAATTAATTGATCGAGCTGTTGTCTTGCAAGTTAAGCTGTGAATTTGTGCAGTCAGTTGCTGAGCTATTGTGCCTAGTGACATGTTGAAGTGTGCCGAAGTGAGCTGTCTGGTGCATGTGTGTGGAAGTGTAGAAGTGCCTGCCGCCTATTGAAGCATCGAACTAAGTTGTTGAGATCCCAATAGCTGCTAAACTATTATTGGTTGTACCAAGTTGAAATACCGTTGTGCCGTGTCCTTTTCAATTTGCTAAGATATATTTATCACACTGTACTATTTTAAATAACTACTGCCAAGCTGTATTGTTAAACTAGTAAGTGTCGTGTTGTCAACACCAATTAGCCGAGCTGATCAGTACACTTTGAGGCCAAGCAACAACAGGGGTGAAGCCGAGCTATTATGTTCTTTTTTTTAAAGAATATTACCAAACTACTGCTAACTAAAGCTGTCGAGCTTCTTTTGTCAAGCTAAACTATTAAAACGTAACTGAACTGCTCGATCCAGTCGCCAAGTTTATATAGATTGTTGTTAGGTTAGTGTTGACTTTAGTTAGGGTAATGCCTTCTGTGGTACTTGAAACGCCAATTGTAGTGCTAAGCTAACTTTGTTAGAGAAGAAATATTTCGAACTGTCTTAGTGTAAATTGTTATAGAAACCGAAGTATACGAGGTTTGAGGGCAAAATCTTATTACTAAGCCCCAAATCCTATTTTCCCTTATGTGTTGGAACAATTAGAGGTCATACTAGCTAAGGTAGAGGAGATTAAGAAAGAAAGAAGGCAACAAAGGATTATTCAATCAAAGATTATTGAGGAGGAGAAAAAGGAAAGATAAGAAGTGTTGCCGCTTAGCACCCCTGTTCCTGACATGATCCCATTGCCAACAATACTTGGTACAACTGACAACCCCAAGTACTATTGTTTTAACCTTCCACAAGTCAAACTCTTTTATTTTGATCCATTATTGAGGATGTTTGGAGGCAAAATGTGTTATAGTAGTATTATACCTATAAGATGCTATAAATTGTATATTGGTGTATTCTGAGGTCATGGTGATGGATATTTTTATGTGGGTTGTGTTGTTTTTATCCTTAATACTCACACTTAGGAAAATTTGAAGTGTATAGATAGGAGGAGAAAGAATTGAGTTGTGAGGAAGTGGAAGGGGAGAAGGCTACCGAGCATGATGTTGTAAGGCCAACATTAAGAGCGCATGAAGCTTTAAGGATTCTTGAGTTAGAAGAGAAGTTTGAGATCTTACATGTTCAAATTCCCTGAGTTCATGACATGATGTTTGAGCCAAAAAGTTGTGTTATTCCCCTTGATTGATAGTTGCGAGGGCTACTTAGATGAAGTTGATTAGATATATGATGAACAGAAGGAAGGACCCTTAAAGAGGAGTTTGGTTGATTGAGCTCATGATAAGTGGAAAGAGCATTGGTCGATGATGACACTGGTGAAGGAGATGAAGTACCTTTCTATATTACAATTCATTTTTGCAAGCTGGTATTTGATCTCGGTATGATTTGGAGTTGCCAATTATCAAGTTTAGAGCCAAAACTTCTCTAAGGGAGGGGGAATGATAGGATATGGGGTATTGACCTCACCTAAATACTAGAGCCAAGCTCATCTATTCCTCATCCGGATATTTCATTTGACTACTTATTTTATTTATGTTATTTGGACATTCTATTTTTTGTATTATTTCTAAATTACCCTCATGTTTATTTTGTATTTATGGGAATATCATTAAGACATCCTTTTTAGTCTTTTTATTTACATGTTTACCACTATTTATAAATAACTCATATATATATGGTTTTAGATAGATTTGCACATTAATGAAAAACCCTTTAAGTCTTTTCTCTGGGAAAGTTTTCTCCCTCGTTAGCTCTTATCAATCCCTTTAGTAAGGATTGTGGCAAGCAACCCTACCACTTAGACTGATGAGTTGCATTCAGTAAGTTATAGGTTATGTAGGATCTAGTTAGTACGTCATATCCAACTAATAACTCACAAAATCGCTAAAATCCTCATTAAACCTATTTTATTTTCATTCCTCCAGCAGGATTGGACCCACCACTATGACTAGCTTTGTTTGTTCTTGGCCCATTTTATATCAGTCTACTTTAGAGGACTATGTCCTAAGATGTAGACACTAATGTATGACAACGAAGCTTAGTTTGGACATAGGACGACTAACATTGTTGAGAGTTACAATAGTGCTTAGCGAGATGTTAGGAATTTACCCATTGCAACATTACTGAAGAAAATTTTTACAACTACAATGACTATTTCAACAAACGGAAGATTAAGTTAGCGAAGCTAATGGACATTGGAAAGGTTCTTACCAAATTCATAAAAAGAAATTTTGATAGGTGGTGCAAAGTGGCTAACGGTTACCGTATTGTGATATTTTACTACAATGAGCAGATATTCGAGGTCATTACTACGCCACGACCTATCTCACACGGGCAAAAGGGAGAGAACAGCCATACAGTTACACTTAAGACTCATCGATGCACTTGCAATAAGTAGCAAACATACAAGATTCCATGCTCCTAAGCTATAGTTGTTATGGATAAAATGAGTATGGATTGTGCTGTACATATCGGGTATTGGTATACATTGTAAAATCAACTGTGTATACATGCATTCCTTCATGCCATGTATCAAAAAGGCTAATTGGTCTTACCTTGACATTTTTGTGTGGCATCCAGTTCAAACTTCAGACAGGGTTAGGAACCTAAAGAGGTTACAAGAGAAACAATTCCAAAATGAGATGGATTTTTGGGATGGGGCATTGACTTATATGTGTAAACTATGTAGTGGGAATGGACATAATAAGACAAGATATTGGTAGCGAGGGAGACAATTAACTTCAAGTGGATCTACTAGTATACGCCTTAGTTAAAGTGAAAAGTGATGCTAATGTTGATTGATAATATATATTGAAATATATTTAAGTAATTTTCGCTTTGCTCACATTTTACTTTTCATTGATGAATGTGATAATCAGCTTCTATTTTTTTTTTTTTGGACTTACAGGGGTAAATGGATCTAAGATTGGCCAATAGATCATTGCTTCACTTGCAGCCATCCCATAGGTCTAAGCCGGTGTAGGGTAGTTAAGTAAGAAATAGCAAATTGATAATAAACTTACGATATGTTCATTTCGTATAATGCCTCTAAGATTAGCTCTTCTTCCTTGCTTGTAAGAGAACTATTAGCTCAGGTATCGTAGACGTAAAGCAATATTTAGGCATTAGGATGGCAAGGAGATCTTGATAGATCCCCATATAATCCCATATTTAGAGTAGTCGGGTTTCATTAGTGCACGGTAGGTTCCCTTCATATAGCTAGACCGACACTTGATTACCGCCCTAGTTGAGCAATAGAGTGAGGAGACACATACATTTTACTTCCACATCAACTAAATGAAGGTGATGGTACAAGATATATCTCTGCTTATGGGTCTCCCTACTGATGGCGATGCAGTTATAGGAGTGAGGATGTTTATTAGGTAGGGCAAGTTATGCCACCGCCTACTAGGACTTTGCTTACTAGAGAGTGCCATAAAGGATTGAAATTGTCCTAGTTGAAGGACAATTTCACTGATTTGCCAGTTGATGCAGATGACATTACGGTATAACACCACATATTATATGGTTGATCGGGGCTATATTGTTCCCGAACAAGTCTAACAACGTAGTATACCTCTTGTTCTTCCCACTCTTATTGAACCTCACTATAATCAAGCGTTATTCTTGGGGAGCAGCTTGTTTGGCTTGGCTATACCATTAGTTGTGCCTTGCTTCTAGGATGGAGGCTAAAGAGATTAGCAGGCTACTAGTTACTCTTTAAGTATGGACGTAGGAGTGTTTCTCACACATCGCCTCTTTACGCCACCATATTACATTAATAGTCAACAATTGACCACTTATGAGTCGATGGGGAGTACAATTTGATATCATGAAGTTGCCCATGCATGTAGTTGGCCAATATAGAGATGCATTTGATTGATAGCTTTCGGAGCAGGTATGTATTTAACAAAACTTAGTTACTTGCAATTTTCCAAACTGTTACTTTATTTTGACCTCATGATTGATGTTTACTTCAAATTGTTTGGATGCCTTACACACACAAGAACATGGCCAGACTCTCTATTTGTTGTCAGGATGGGAGTAATGTGTAGCTAGCCCATGTCCTGTTGATATGCTTCCACATCATTGAGATGCACTATCTCGACTGCGTTACTTACCTGTTCAGTGGGATGCAGGAGATCTCAACCTACCTTGACATCAAATGGGCGCTACATGAAATAAACTTGAGGGGCCGAACGGAGATCAATTGGGCGACTGAGCATGCAGCATAGATAGCATAGTGGTAGGAACGATGAAACTAGATTGTACAGATCTGACCACCATTTGGTTTTTATCATGACTGCATCCCTTAGTACCAGAAAGTTACTTGCAAATACAACAGTAGGTTGAGGGTATCCTAGATGTATATTGTGCGTACAATTGCTATTACAATTACCGATTCATTTCTCTCGTTATATACTAATTAAACTTTTATGTTCAGGTTGCTACAAATGTCATACCTGGACACTATATCAGAGTAGCATGGGGTTGATGACCTCTTCTAAGGGAATATTAGGGTCCACCTGAGAGACCTACCTGCACTTAGTCCAAATATAGATGAAGAAAACTCCTTATCGGAAGAGCCACAATAAGAAAGGGGTTCTTGAGGACATGGTCATCGTTAAGGGGGAGGTTGATGATGTAAACAGGTTGGCTTGCAAATTTAAGATGATTCGTCTCCCCCACACTACTCGCTTCCAGCATCTCCTAAACTGCCAAGATTTGAGTTTTGTAGATCATTTGTTGGGGAGATCCCTAGTGATCAAATGTACCGCAGCCCTTTCATGGAAGAGATCTCTAGTAGTCAGGTCCGTACTTCCCCTGCACTATTAAGGAGGCCAATTAAGGATCCTTACAACCAAATGAACAAGGGAGTCATACAGATACACCCTACTTCGGTCCCCATGCATTTATCATTTTCGGGTGCTTACAGTCAAGATGGGGCATAGATCTCCTAGTTAGATACAAACTGGACGATTCAGCTCCAAGCCAATGCAGATCCTTAGGATGTTCATCTACTTATGCGATGACGGTTCCTATAACATTAGCATTACATATTTTACATTCGAGTTTGTATTTTTTTCCTTAGTTTTTAAACACTATATAGATATTTGAAAGTGGAATTACAGCTTATACAGCTCTTTCATGCCTTTATAAATGAATATCTCACCCTAAATTCAGTGCATCAGCTATGTTAAAAATTACAAAATATTTTTATGTTTAAACGCGCATCTTGAGGAGGCGAATTTGGATTGAAATTTGTGATTTTGGATTGATGTAAATTTAGAGCATGTAATCAATATCACAATATCGATTCTTATAAATGTAGAACAAAAGGTTCTTTAGTGATTCAAAGGGCATACCAATAAGAAAGAGAAAGAGGAGAAAATCGAACATTAGAATTTGATTTGAGCTATACTATTTGATTTAAAAATAATTTTGTGTTGAGTTAAGAATAGGGGATTTAATGTAAGATAATAATTGTCATATAGATTAAACTAAAATCACCTCTTGAAGAGGTGTGTTTGGATTGGAACCAAAATTCTCCTCTTGAAGAGGCGATTGAGGATTGAACTACAAAATTACCTCTTGTTTGCCATATTCCTAGGAATATTTTCCTAAGAACGGCATTTTTGTTATTTTGTTTTTTATAATTTTTTTTTCCTTTTTCCTTCAACCTCATGGTTCTCAATTTTCCAAGAAATCTAATTAACATTTTCTTTTCCTATAAATTAGCTCATATATATGTACTATAATACCTTAAAAATATGTTAATTTCCATTTTTCAAAATTTTTAAGTGAAAATAGACTAATATTAAGCTTCGTTTGGTTCATCTATTTTCTGTCTTATTGGTGTCTTATTCTTGTTTGCTTGAGTCTTTGTGTTTAGCAAGAATAAGATATAAAAAAAATGAAAATATATTCTTTCAAAAATACCAATTAAAATAATCATTTACAATGTATAAAATATATATTTTTTAAAATTTTATATTAAAAGTATATGAATTTTTATTTCCCGATTTTGACACTCCAATCACCATCTTCATCATAATTATGAAACTAAAACAAATAAAATAAAAAAAAAAGATAATTTCTCAAATACCAAATTTTAAATAGATACAAATAAAATACAAATGAAAACAAAGACAATCCACAGGCTCTTAATCATTTTTCAAATTGCACTCCTTACATTTGATCTTTATAATGGGAGAAGTGCATGTTTAATTATTTTTATTTAAGTCCTCAATCTTTTTTTTTTTAATTTGAGTGTTTAATGTTTATAAAAATAGGACTTTGATTGTCTCCATTAAATTGTTGGTCCATCATTAATACATGTCAGCTTCTAACTAGTTAACAATAATTAATTTAATCAATTAATGATATTAGATATATTTAATTACATTATATAATATTATTATTTTAGCCAATAATATAATAAAATTTATCAAAAATAAAAAGAAAAAAGAAAAGGATAGTAAACCCCAACAACCTTTTTTGGCCATTCCCAAGCCTTTAGGTAGATGGAAAACGACAAAAAATAAGGGTAAGTCACTACCCACCATAACAGGTAGGTTGTATGAACTATCTACCATTGTAGGGGAAGAAAGAGAGTAGAAAACCCAATGTATCGTAATTGGATTATGCAACCTAATAACCTTTTGCACCTTTTTTTTTTTTCTTGTTAATTCTCAATGTAATGGATAAGTTATGACTGTTGATTGATTTTAGCCCTTTTTTGGCCACCTAAAGGCTTAGGAGTAGTGAGAAAACATTAGATAGGGTATTACTTTTTCCTTTCTATTTATTTTTATTTTATTTTATTTTATTGCATTTAATTAGCTTTTATTATATTATGTAATGAAATATATATAATAGTGATAAGTGAGTAACCTTTTTATATCCAATACCTTATATTACCTTACTCAATCAAGTAGGTCCTGAGTAGGTATTGATGCTCATAGCATAGATTTTGGTAGAACCCACTTTTACAAGGAATAGCATTGATACGACATCTTAACACTCAACACCTACCCTGAAAATGTACTTTAAAGTATTTAAAATAAAGGTTCTAGATATCCTACAATCACTTTATTAAAATTATTAGATAATAATAAATGCAAAAAAATAAAGAATCATAAAGAAATTTCTACTTCACTTCTCAACTTCTCATTTTTTACGTTTCTATTTTCCACATTGCTTGCCTCATTTCTTTCTTATTACTAGTCGTACCTTTACTGTTATATTTTCGTTGTGTATTGTACTTATAAACTTATTGTGATGGATTTAGTGTTGTATATTTTAAGTTGACTAAACTTTCTAATAAATTAGTTAGGTTTGTATAGGTAAAGGGTGTGCCATCTTATGGATGTAACTTTTTTTCACTTTTGTTTTATCATGTTACTTTCATCTAATATGTTATATGGGATACATTTTGTAAGGTTACTTTTCTAAACTTATGGAAAATATACTTTCATGTGATATGATTAAAAGAGTGTTGTGAAAACATTGACGAATTTAGGATGTTGAAAATGCACCTCAAAATTTTAATGTTATATAAATGTTAATAGAATACTTTATAGGTTTCACATCATACCATATACGATATAAGTTTCATATGGTATAAGTCTAGGGTAGGTTAAGGTATTAAGGCAAAATTTCGGTTTCAAAATTTAAAAACTTATACTTATAAGGTAGGGTATACTTGGCCTATCTAATCTAGTATTGTAAGAGGGTTAACTCTACCAATCTAACCTGGTTTGACCTAGCCCCTTAATAAAATTGACCAAAATTACTTATTTGACCTTCATCGATAGTGACTCCAATTCAACTCATTGATACCAATTCAATTTAATTCTTATAAGAATTCATTGATTTTTTCGAGTTAAAATATATTATTTTTTCTTGTAATGTGGCATCCCATTTTTGCCTCATATAATCTTAGAATTTTCTTTTTTTTTTTTAAATAGGGTAAAAGGTTTTTAATTAGAAAAACACAAAAAATAATTAAAAAAAATAGAAAATTTAGAAGAAATACAAAAAAATAGAAAATTTAAAGGAAGTACAAGAAATTAGAAAATACTAAAAAAGAATTTATTGAAAAAAAAAAGGAAAAGAGGAAAAATTAAAAAAAAAATAGAAAGATAAAATTTTTTAAGTAAAATAGTTTTTAATAAAAATAGGCATTTAGAATCGTATTGGTGTCATTAGGTTTAATTTATTTTCTATTTGGGTAATTTTTATTTTATAGGATAATTAGGTTAGTTCATAGTTTAAATACATTTTTATTACAAAAGAAAACAAGACATGAGTTAGATGGCTCGATGGTTAAGTCTTTGATCTTGCATTTAGAATTGATAAGGAGATCTTAAGTTCAAGCCATGTGCAAGGTGCTTCACACCTTTTATTTTTTAGCTAAGGAAGGGACACGTGTCTACCTATGATTAGCTGACTTATCTAATTTTCTTTCTTTTTCCCTTTGTTTCTCTTGGTCTCTTGCATAACTTTTCGTCGATATTTGAACCCTTTTTGTTCATGATTTTACCAAATTGATAGTGAAATTACGAAGACTACTCGGAACATTACGATTTAGTGTCAATATCTTGTCTGAATTTAGTCATTAAGAAGGTCAAAAAGAGATTCAAAATTGGCAAAAAAAACATGAATGCTTGGACTTTGTTTGCTTGATTCAAGCTTCTTTGGTGAAAATCGAATCTTATACTAAGCATTTCAAGTAAGTGAGTGAATCTAGAAATGGATTTCAACTTATTATTTTGCTAGAATCACATCAAATCTTGAAATTTCTTTGAATACCCATTAATGTGAATTCTAGAATTAAACCTTGTTGTTGACCTTCCATGCTTGTTCGGGTTTTGGCTTATATAAAAGGCATTTGGAGAACTTGTTTTGAGCATCGAAAAAACATTTAAAATCACACATACACATCCACTATCGAATTACTCTCTCACTAAGGTTCGATCTCTCTCTTTCTCTTTAGTAAACTGTGCATGCTTAAGGACTTTTGAGCTAAACCACTACTTCCATTATTTTCCTTAAGTCAATAGCTCTCCAACGACACTAAATTCGAACTCCGCCGTGTTTCCGACCACCTTCACCATCACCACCATCACCAAACCCTAATTGTTGCCACCCACTCTCTAGGCCATTGCCCTAACAACCATTTTGAACCAAACCAACACCGTGACCAAATTTGCGATGGCCAATAAACCATACCCTAACTCTCTAACTACTCCCAGCAAGCACCTCATGACCGAGCCACAACCACCACTGTTGGCTAAACCTAAAAACCATCCAAACCTCATTCATTTGCCATGGCACCTGTCCTACACCTACTAATTCCAATCCAAAACACATCAATCCAACTTCCCCCATTCGTCTTGGTGCTAAAATCAATTGGAATCATGTCTCGGGAGTTGTTGTTACACCCCGAAGTCACAGAGTCGCAATAGTCTCATCGTATAAACCATTCTATGATAGTAACTGGTTTCACAGTACCTACCATAGACATGATCTACACAAGGCGTCGACGACTCCTCTCTTTGAAGTAAACAGTCCAATTAAGTGTTTAATTACAATTATATAAATTATCACAAATTTTTAATAAACATACTTAATTATATGTAAAGTCCACAGAACTTCCCAAGAAACTTTACATAAACATAACGGTTCACTAATTTACATAACAACTATCAGTCTTTCATTCTTAAACTACAAAGGATACTCTAGGTACACATCCACTGCTAAGCAAATTGATCCTCACACTCTTGGCTTCAAAAAAACTAACCTCTGGATAATTGTAAGGCGGTATAATACTTAAAGTATTCAAAAATCAGGACCTGCAAAAGGATTTATAAGGGTATGAGCAACTACAGCTCAGTAAGTTGAATTGGAGACTCATGAATGTATACAAACACAAACAAGATTATCAAGCAATTATTTTTATGCAATGTAACAAGCAAGTGTCATCACACAACATAGTCCGATCCGTTGTGAAATCAGAGAAATTTCACCCGCTCTAATCTAGGTTGAGGAGTTTTCATGTTATGCAACAGCTTACAGCCAAACCCAGGTTTATGCAATGGAGATACTACTCCTCTTAAGGCTATCCTTCGAACTAACGCCCTCATCCTCATCGCGACCTCTTCTCCTGTTACTTAGTTCGATTAAGGATGAAAAAAAGACCAATTGTTATCTAGCGCTATCTTTATCGAAGGTGTCGGTGTTTGGTTAGAGAACCTTAATAATCCCCTAAAGAGTTGCAATACATAACAATTTAGGTCATTATGATCGAATAAGATTAAATTCTATTTAGGGTGTTTAAACAATTTCACACCAATCCAGTCATAACACAAAATCAATCACATTATAAATTTTAACCCGAATTCAGATACTCAAACACTTGCATAAACTACTTACAAACACATGCATAAACTACTTACGAGTACTATAAAATAGTACTCTAATACAGTAAGTAATAACCCAACTTACTTGGAAATTCTTAATCGTCTGATCACTTAATTGCAAGCAGATTCGTCTTTAGGTATCCTATAATACAAATAGGTCTTTTTAGTACTTATACTTTAATGATTCATATTCTAAGTTATAATTTAACTCTTTTCTCCATGTACACCTATTATTTACTAATGATTTATTCTACCTTATTTCAGGGTTCGATTTCTAAATTAGATTCTAGTTTGATTCTAGAATCTTAAATATGCTCGAATTCTAATATGAAATTAATTACATTAACCTCGAGTATTCTAATATCATATTGGGTCTTAATTTAGTGTTCTAAACTGTTCGGTAGACTCTAATCCTAATTAGGGTATCAGATTTATTCCCGATGTGAGAAAATCTTACATTTTTTATACAATTACCTAAAATTAAATTTTATTTTAAATTTATTGTATTCTGATTTTTATTGTAATATTATCTAAATAACCCTAATTTTTCATATTTATTAAATTGCCAATTCTACATATTCCTAATTTCCTACAATTACTACCTAATTCCTATATTAATTACACTTAATACTCCAAAGGCTAAGATTAGCTTTCTACATCAGAGATTAACGTCCCTAAACATCTAATTACTATCTAAATCAGTAATTAATCACTTAATCACCTAATTAATCCAAAATTACTTAATTTTTTCACCATTTTAGGGCTAAAAATTTACTTAAAAATTTTGAAAATTAAATTTAAAAAAAATGGCTTCATAGCACTATTCTATATCATTTAAGCATTCTACAGAAAAAATTTGAGCTCCAAGCTATACTCCTAAGCCTATTTATTTCTAGTTTTAATCATGTTCGGTTTTGCTTAATTTGTTAAGAACCCTATATTTTCAGACATGATTAAACTTAATCACTATTTTTCCCTAAATCTACATATAATAAAACCTTAGAATAATAAATTTCATAATTTTCTAGGCAAAAGAAATAATTTTAAGAAATTATACAAAATCGGAATAGATAAGAGACTTACCCAGTTCGATGATTTTTAGGCTTCTAACACCGGTCCAGGTGTGTCGGCCGATCTAGACTGTGGGTCTAGAGTAGGGTGGTGGTGGTGGTGGCTCGGTCCCAGGTGGTGGTGGTGTGTGGGTTTGGTTCACTAGCTTTTACTGCACAATTTTCTTATTTTTTTTCCTAACCCGAATTTTTCTCTTCCAAATTCGATGCTCCCAATTTTTTCTAACTTCTAACTGTCTAAATGAGATCTATAATTTTTTTCCCTATTTATAGAACTTTATAGTAATTATTATGCATTTAATTAGATAAGACATTGCTCAAATCTCTTAATTTTTGCCTTTTGTGTTGCTTGATTTTAATTGGTTAATTTTTCTTCTTTAATTCCTGACTTGCCACGACCAAATCTACATCATTCCTTATTCTTCTATTTTTTTTTATTTTTCTTTAATTAATTAATAATTTTCTTTAATTATTTAATAAGTTTTTAGCCAATTTAAGTAATTTTGCTTATTTTTATCTATACATAAATACATGTGAGGTACATGTGAACATTCCTAATTATTATTTAGGTCATTCTATGAGTTTTAGTATATATATAATCTATCTCTAATAATTTATTAGTTATTAGATTACACTTTTTGCCTTTTCGATAATTAACAATTATTATACTTAAAATTTGAAAATTTTATAGTCTTCTATTTTATTACTTATTTTCTTAAATTCAAGTTTATGGGGTCATTTTTACTAATATTTTTATCTATAGTTTATAATTTAGGTTTGATCAGATCCTTTAACCAATCGTCCTAAATTTTATATACTAAGTTCAATCCTACAGTTATTTGACTTAACTTTAGAACTTACATTTCTACCCTTCTTCAGAAAAGTTTTGTCCTCAAAACTTCTGTATATCTAAATTGTACTTAAATGACTAAACACAATAATTTGCGTACTTTTACTAACCTGGAAATTAAAAAAGGCATGGATCTTGCTCTATAATCACTACTTTTGGTTCCCAAGTCATCTCCAAGTATGAACCTTCGTTCCATTGAATCTTCACGTACTCCATCTCTCTATTTCTTAATTTCTAAACCCGACTATCCAATATTTTTATAGGTTGCCTCACAAATTGAAAATTCCTTGTCAACTCCACTGGCTCTATCTCCACTATTGTATTCGAGTTCTTAACGAATTTTCTTAACATGGAAACATGGAAATACATTATGATAGCCCGATAAACTTGGAGGTAAAGCTATCTTGTAGGATACATTGCCGACTTTTTCCAATACTTCAAATGGACCAATATATCGTGGGCTCAGTTTTCCCTTTGAGCCAAACTGTCTAAGTCCTTTGAATGGGCTTATTTTAATATAAACATAATTACCAACTTCAAACTCCAATGGCCTTCTTTTCAAGTTAGCCCAACTCTTATAACGGTCTTAAGCTTCTTTCGTTCGCTGTCGAACAATCTTAATCTTCTCACTTGTTTAATTGATCATGTCTGGTCCAATCATGGCATACTCTTTGTGATCCCAATAGAGTGGCGATCTACACTTTCTCCCATATAATGCTTCATAAGGTGCCATCTGTATGGTTGCATGATAACTATTATTGTAGGCAAATTCTATCAATGGCAAATATTTATCCCAATTACCTCCAAAATCTAACACGCAAGCTCGTAACATATCTTCTAGAGTTTGAATTGTTCGCTCAGATTGCTCATCTGTTTGTGAGTGATAAGCTGTACCAAACTGCAACTTTGTACCCAAAGCTCTATGTAAACTCTCCTAGAATTTAGATACAAACCAACTATCCTAATTAGAAACAATACTCTTAGGTACACCATGTAACCTTACTATTTCTCGGACATAGAGTCTAGCCATCTTTTCCATTAAATCACCCGTTCGATAAGGTAAGAAATGTGCACTCTTTATTAGTCTATCTACGATTACCCAAATGGAATTGTATCCAACTTGAGTCCTTGGTAGTGCTACCATAAAATCCATAGTAATATGATCCCATTTCCATCTCGATACTTCTAAAGGTTGTAATAGTCCACCCGGTCTTTGGTGTTCTGCTTTAACTTGTTGGCATGTAATGCATTCTGATACATACTATGTCACTTCTCTCTTCATCCCATTCCACCAATACATGAGTTTTAAATCTTGGTACATTTTATTTCCTCCCGAGTGCACAGTATAACCTGTAATGTGTGCTTTATCCAAAATTTGCTTCCATATGTCAGGATCTTGTAATACACATATTCTTCCTCTAAACTTTATTATACCTCTATCATCTACCTTAAAGTCCGGGTCCTGTCCGTTACTTAATTTCTCTTTTATCTCCATCAGACCCTTATCTTCCACTTGCTTCTGTTTTATTTTCTCTAACAAAGTAGGTTGCAATTCCAAATTCATCAGCTGACTATTAGGTTCATACCAATCAAACCCAATTTGCATTCTCTCAAATTCTTGCACTAATGCACATTGGGGTGTTAACAATAAGGCAACCTGTTTATAATTCTTTCAACTTAATGCATCTGTCACTAAATTGGCCTTTCCAGGGTGGTAATTTATATTTAGATCATAATCTTTAATCAATTCTAACCATCTTCTTTGCCTTAAATTCAACTCCTTTTGAGTAAAGAAATACTTCAAACTCTTATGATCAGTGTACATCTCATACCGTTGTCCATAGAGATAATGTCTCCAAATCTTTAAAGCAAACACTACAGCCACTAGCTCTAAATCATGGGTTGGATAATTCCTCTCGTGTGGCCTCAATTGTCTTAATGCATATGCAACAACTTTTCTATCCTGCATCAATACACAACCCAAACCATTCTGTGAAGCATCACTGTACACATTATAAGGCTTATCCGGATTAGGTAATGTTAATACTAGTGCTGTAACTAGTCGTTTCTTCAACTCCTGAAAACTCATTTTACAATCTTCACTCCATTTAAACTTTATATCCTTCTGGGTCAATCGAGTCAACGATTTGGCAATTTTGGAAAAATCCTTTATAAATCATCAATAGTATCTAGCCATACCCAGAAAACTCCTTATCTCGATCACAGTGGTTGGTTACTTCCAATCCAGTACTACTTTCACTTTATTAGGGTTTATAGAAATTCCTTCACCAGATATAATATGACCTAGAAAAGAAATTTTATTTAACCAAAAATCACATTTACTTAACTTGGCATACAATTTATTCTCTCTCAACTTTTGTAATGCCAATCATAAATGTTCTGCATGTTCTTTCTTGGTTTTTGAATAAATCATAATATCATCAATAAACACCACGATAAACTTATCCAAATATGGTTGATATATGCAATTCATTAGGTCCATGAATACAATCGGGGCATTCATTAAGCCAAATGGCATCACAAAAAATTCATGATGACCATATTGAGTTCTAAATGCAGTTTTATGCACATTTTCTGGCTTGACTTGTAATTGATGATATCCTAATTTCAAATCAATTCTAAAAAACATAATTGCACCTTATAGTTGGTCAAACAAATCATCAATGCGAGGTAATGGATACCTATTCTTAATGGTAACCTTATTTAACTCCCGATAGTCTATACACAATCTCATAGTACCATCCTTCTTCTTCACAAACAATACTGATGCTCCCTATGGTGAAACACTAGATTAAATAAACTTCTTATCCAATAACTCTTGAAGCTGCTTCGATAGTTCCTCATGTTCCATAGGTGACATCCAATATGGAGCTTTAGAAATAAGTTTAGTTCTAAGAACTAACTCTACAGTGAAATCCAACTCTCGAGATGGGGCTAACCCTAGTAAATTCTCTCAAAATACATCTGGAAATTCATTGACTACTCGAATGTGTACTACCTTGGGTATCTCTTTTTTTACATCCACAGTAAACACCCAGCAAAATTTCCAATTATTCTCCTTTACTTTTGTCTCATACAGTTCATCACATATCTCCATTATTGATAAATTCAACCTACTTCCACCAGCCTTTTCTTGAAATATCGTTTCTCCCTCATTGAGATTGATAATTTTATTTCTACACTCTACAATGGCTTTATTCTTAGACAACCAATCTATTCCCACTATTACATTATAACCATGTAAAGGTAATATTACAAGACTTATAGGATACTCCTTCTCTTGAATTTTTATTCTACCATCAGCTACTATTTCTTAAGTTATTACTTTCTCCCCAATCGGAGTTCTAACTTTATAAGTTATATTAACAATAACTACACTAATCTCTTGTTCATTTACAAATTTTTTACTTGCAAAGGAATGAGATACACCAGTATCAAACAACATAAAAGCAGGTTATCCATTTATCAGCACATGTCCTAAAATGTACTAATATTATGATTACTAACTACACTAGCATTCATAAATCTTGAAATGCAAATACTTCAATTTAATTCACACTTAGAAATATCATTACAATAGATAGTCTGAGTACGTACTAGTTACAAGTCCTTCATCATTCTCTTCTTCAACTCCCATGATCTCAACATCATCATGGTAGTATTCCTCTATAAAATCTGAGAAATCCTCATTCTCCTCAACTCCCATATCCTCTAAAGCAAAGACATGAGCATGTGCGGTGGTGTTATCAAAACCTTCCGTTCGCTTAGCTCCTTGTCCAAACTGTGGACAATATCTGGAGAAATGCCCATTCTTACCACATTTATTACACTTCACTAATTTCATCCTAGGGCATGCCTTTAGCATATGGTTTGGATCTCCACATATAAAACATTTTCCCTTAAGCTGAGTACAATTTCTTGAGAAATGATTTGCACCACAGTTCTAGCATTTGACATTACCATCCTTGTCGAAAAAACTCAAACCAGGCACTGATTGTGTTGGGCTACTAGCCAGAGTTGCCGGTCTCCTTCTCTTCTGTCCAGAACTGCTACTAGCAGCACCAGGATATGATCTCTTAAATGATGGACCGGGTCGATATCCTTTGTTGATCTTTTGACTCCACATTGCTTGCATCCTTACACGATTATCTTCTAGTTGTCTTACCTTATCTACCACTTCATTATAAGTGGTGAAACCATAATCCAACAACTTGCAACACATTATGGGGTCAAATCCGATAAGAAACAAATCTTTCTTCAACTCAACATTCTCTCGGTATGAGCCAGGTATATATTGTAACAATCTATTAAACTCAGTCTCATACTGGGTTACACTCATACCTCCTTTCTTTAGTTCAAACAAATCTCGTACCATTCTGTTTTAAATACTATGAGGGAAATACTCCTTCCTGAATTCCTCCTTAAATTGTTACCAATCAATGTTATTTCCGAGTTGTCTTGCTCTCGAGTCCCACCATACTCTCGCAGCTAACTTTAACATAAATGTGTCATAAGATAACTTTTGAGATTCAGGGACTCTAAAAGCCTTAAAACTCCGTTCAATTTGGGCTAGCCAATCATCAGCTATATCTGGCCTACCTATCTCTCCTTTAAAATAACAGTTGGCCTTTATAAACTCAGCAAGTTTATTTACCTCTCGAAGTCACTCCATTCGTTGTTCAACTTCTTAGGGTCTCCTGTTTCCTGCATTACCACTAATTATAAGATGTTGAATCAACATTCCTTGCTGTCTCATCATTGTATGCATACTGGTAAGTATTTGTCCAATAGGCATATTCTCTTATGGAGGCAACGCGGGTAAATCTTGTCTATGTTGTTCTCTCGGGGTGATGGTGCTCGTGGTGGAGGGTTTTGATTTCCTTCAATTCCTCCTTGACTACTCCCATTTCCAACTTCAGCTATAATTGCTTAATAATTTATAACTTATAACCCTGCATTCATATCTATTTACAAGTTATCCTTACTTTTGTTTAGAGAATTTTTATAAATTAATAAATGCTTGCAATATATACTCATATAAAATAGTAATAACAATATCATTGTAACCAACATACTCAGTAGTCTGACTTCCACTATTAACTTCATTCAACCTTACATCATTATCATTACAACTTTAAAACAAAAAGATACAACTCGATAGCTTTTGAATATATACATAAAATTTACAACTCTATTACATCATTACTTACATAATCTAATACAAACTCGATCTTTACAACTGTACAAGACAAAAGATTACATCAATTGGCTACATCAAACTTAATTACAGTGTACATTTAGCTTGATCCAGAAGCTACAAAGTACATCAAAAATGAAAAGGATACATCAAAAGCCAAAATACATCAAAAGATCCTAAAATACATCAGTTTCCATCAAAATTGCTACTGGATCATATCTAACTAAGCTAATCCTCCTCTGAATCTATAATAGATACTTCATCAAAGGGATCATGACCCACATGGCCTCTTACCAAGTGATCCTCATGCTCGCTATCTGATATCAGACAGGTGCACCTATCAATTTTAATATAGCGGATGTGAGTCCGAGTCGATCCCTCAGAGACTTCGAGTACTAATATTAACCTTAGCTCTATTATTTAACCAGAAAATTATGATGAGTTGAATGAATTGAAAATATTAAAATTAACAAACTAACCTAATTATGAGACTTGATTAAGTAATTTAGAAAGCGATAAAATTAAGAACAACTTCAAGAAAGTAAACAACATATTTAGGAATTATTTCCCCTAGTGTTTAACATGTGACCGCTTATAATGTATCTAATTCAATCTCTATTATTCTTAACCGGAGGAATTCACAATTAAAGTTAATACCTTTCTCAAGCATATTAACCCTAATCCTAAATTATTTACCGGAATCTCTTCACTTAGTAATATAATTCAAAATCGCATTAATGTATAATGAATTCCCTCACAAAAGAACAACTTTCTGAAAGAAACATGTATCTTATCTCTAAGTATACATGTAATTCTCTCCAATTATGTCAAGATCTCATTACACATGCAATTTCTCAATCATCATTCATAATATCATAGATTGATATCCTAGAAATATCAATTAATAATTAAATAACATAATTGAATCAAGAAAAGATAAAAACTTTATTGAAAATTATGAATCAATCTAATAGTTACGTGAAACCCTAGGTTCCATAATCATAAATACAAGAATTTTAAGTTATCATAATAAAACTAAAAATGAATTCCAACAAAATCAAGAAATAAAACATGAAAAACCCCTTTTTGTTGATGAAAAATCTCTTCAATCTTGAAGTTGAGTGTTGCTTTCACTTTTTGTTCTTCCTTCTCTTCAAGTTTCTTCTCTTTTGAATGTCCAAAATTCTGTGTGAAACCCTAATAAGTCTTTTTATAATGTATTATAAAGTCTCTTTTTTTGTCACCAAACACAGCCTAGGACACGATCGTGTCCCCAGGTCGTGTAACTTTCTGATCTTGGCAAATCTTCCTGAATGAACACAGCCTAGGGACACAGTTATATCCTAGACTGTATGACTTCAAAACTTCATAACTCATTCATTTAAACTCCAAATTGAGTGAAACTTGATTCCTTTTCTTCGTTTTCAATCCAAGAATGCGTTCAAACCTTGAAATCAAAATTTTACTCAATTAAGTATCAATTTCTTTAAAGAAAAGCAAAGATGTAAGGGAAATACTATAAAATCACCATGTGAAATGTATTTAAAATAAGAGTTATCACTATTTGATGCAAAGTCTATAAATACTATCTCTGGTGTCTCAGGAATCACAATTACCTCCTGCACATCATCATCATTTGATTCGGCTTTATCACCAGCTCCTACTCCAGCTATCCCGGTGCCTGCAATCACCTGCATAACTACAGCATGTATATTTACACCAGGTTCATCCTTATTCTCTTGCTCCTCCTTAGGGTCCTCCTCTGGATCTTCTTCTTCAGGGTCTTCCTCAACATAAACTCCATTCTCTTGGGGTTCAACTGGAGGTGGGTTTTCTGGTGGTGGTTCTGGTATCTCATGTTTAGGGTTAAGGTCTAATGGTATCTCTATACCTTCCTCAACAAGTTCTGAAAACTAAGGAAACCAATCAATAATCCCTAGTGGGTACTGTCTGGGAATGTATGGAATGTCAACAAGGATATGTGCAATACTAGCTGGGTATGGTCTCCCATCCTCTAACCTAGCGGGAAAATATCGTAAGGGCATCATCAAAGTTACAATTCCCTCTGTCTCTAACCACCACTACTCAAAAGCTGTTATAATAGTATATCTATCATACTGAGGTCCTAGACTCATCTCCATCTATGCCCACTTATCCTTCCAACTATAGCACATCTTATCATGAAACTTATCAATAATCTCATCAATTGTACTAAAGATATTCCAATCAGCTAATTCCATTAATAACCATTGTAATCTAACCCTATAGTCAATAGGGGATACCTCTCCACTCCACCGGAACCGCATCCAACTATGTATTAGTTCCCCCCTATCAACCCTGTAATTATAGTTAAACCAATTAACATTTACTATGTTAAACATTATACTTACTTATGTTTTCATATGCTTAATACAATCTTTTATTGCCCACTTAATATTACCCACTCTCAATATTCCTATAATATATATTTCTTTTAAAGTATGACGCTTCAAAGAGAGTCCACTATAACTACGCTCTGATACTAACCGAGAACTGTTACGCCTCGAAGTCACAGAGTTGCAATAGTCCCGCCATGTAAACCATTCTATGATAGTAACTGGCCTTACGGTACCTACTATCGACATGATCTATACAAGGCGTCAACGACTCCTCGCTTTGAAGTAAATAGTCTAATTAAGTATTTAACTACAATTATAGTAATTATCACAAATTTTTAATAAACATACTTAATTATATGTAAAGTCTATAGAACTTCCTAAGAAACTTTACATAAACATAACAGTTTATTAATTTACATAACAACTATCAGTCTTTCATTTTTAAACTATAAAGGACATTCTAGCTACACATCTACTACTAAGCAAATTGATCCGCACACCCTTGGCTTCAAAAGAACTAACCTCTGGATAATTGTAAGGCAGCATAATACTTGAAATATTCAGAAATCAGGACCTACAAAAGGATCTATTAGGGTATAAGCAACTACAGCTTAGTAAGTTGAATTGGAGACTTATGAATGTATACAAACACAAACATGATTATTAAGCAATTATTTTCATGCAATGTAACAAGCAAATGTCATCATACAATGTAATCCGGTCTGTTGTGAAATCAGAGAAATTTCACCTACTCTAATCCGGATTGAGGAGTTTTCATGTTATGCAACAGCTTACAACCAAACCTAAGTTTGTGCAATGGAGACACTGCTCCTCCTAAGACTATCCTTTGAACCAATGCCTTCATTCTCACCGCGACCTCTTCTCCTATCACTTAGTTTGGTTAAAGATGAGAAAAAGACCAATTGCTATCCAACGCTATCTTTGTTGAAGGTGTTGATGTTTGGTTGGAGAACCCTAATGATCCCCTAAAGGGTTGTAATGTATGACAATTTAGGTCATTATGGTCGAATAAGATTAAATTATATTTAGGGTATTCAAACATTACAGATTTTAGCCTAAATTCAGATACTCAAACACATGCATAAACTACTTACAATCACAATCATACATAATCCTAAGTCTTCGAGTACCATAAAATAGTACTCTAATACAGTAAATAATAACCTAACTTACTTGGAAATTCTTAGTTGCCCAATCACTTAATTGCAAGCCAATTCGTCTTTAGGTATCCTATAATACAAATAGGTCTTTTTAGTACTTATACTTTAATGATTTATATTCTAAGTTATAATTTAACTCTTTTCTCCATGTACACTTATTATTTACTAATGATTCATTCTACCTTATTTCGGGATTCGGTTTCTAAATTAAATTTTAGTTTGATTCTAGAATCTTAAATATACTCGAATGCTAATGTGAAATTAATTACATTAAGCTCAAGTATTATAATATCATATTGAGTCTTAATTTAGTGTTTTAAACTGTTTGGTACACGCTAATCCTAATTGGGGTACCGGATTTATTCCCGATGTGAGAAAATCTTATATTTTTTATACAATTACCTAAAATTAAATTTTATTTCAGATTTATTATATTCTGATTTTTATTATTATATTATCTAAATAACCCTAATTTTTCATATTTATTAAATTGCCAATTCCACATTTTCGTAATTTCCTATAATTACTACCTAATTCTTATATTAATTACACTTAATACTCCAAAGGTTAGGATTAGCTTTCCACATCAGAGATTAACATTCCTAAACATCTAATTACTATCTAAATTAGTAATTAATTACTTAATCGCCTAATTAACCCAAAATTACTCAATTTTTGCATCATTTTAGGGCTAAAAATTTACTTAAAATTTTCAAAAATTAAATTTAAAAAAAAAAATGGCTTCATAGCACTGCTCTATATCACTTAAGCATTCTACAAAAAAAATTTGAACTCCAGACTATACTCCTAAGCCTATTTATTTCTAGTTCTAATCATGCTCGGTTTTGCTTAATTTGTTAAGAACCCTATATTTTCAGATGAGATTAAACTTAATCACTATTTTTTCCTAAATCTATATATAAAAAAACTTCAGAATAATAAATGTCATAATTTTCTAGGCAAAATAAATAATTTTCATAAATTATCCAAAATCAGAGCAAATAAGAGACTCAACCGGTTCGATGATTTTTGGGCTTCTAACACTAGTCCAGGTGTGTCAACTGGTCTAGACGGTGGGTCTGGAGTGGGGTGGTGGTGGTGGCTCGGTCTCAGGTGATGGTGATGTGTGGGTTTGGTTAACTAGCTCTTACTGCACAGTTTTCTTATTTTTTTTCTTAACCTAAATTTTTCTCTTCCAAATTCGATACTCCTAATTTTTTTTTTTCTTTTTACTTCTAACTATCCAAATGAGCTTTGTAATTTTTTTCCCCTATTTATAGAGCTTTGTAGCAATTATTATACATTTAATTGGACAAGATATTGCCTAAATCCCTTAATTTTTTCCTTTTGTGTTGCTTGATTTTAATTGGTTAATTTTTCTTCTTCAATTCCTAACTTGCCATGACCAAATTTACATCATTCCCTATTCCTCTAATTTTTTTTTCTGATTTTTCCTTAATTAATTAATAATTTTATTTAATTATTTAATAAGTTTTTAGCCAATTTAAGTAATTTCACGTATTTCTATCTACATGCAAATACATCTAGGATACATGTGAATATTCCTAATTATTATTTAGGTCATTCTATGAGTTTTAGTATACATATAATCTATCTTTAGTAATTTATTAGTTATTAGATTACACTTTTCGCCTTTTTGATAATTAACAATTATTATACTTCAAATTTGAAAATTTTATAGTCTTCTATTTTATTACTTATTTTCTTAAATTCAAGTTTACAAAGTCATTTTTACTAATATTTTTATCAATAGTTTATAATTTAGGTTTGATCGGATCTTTTAATTGATCGTCCTAAATTTTGTATACCAAGTTCAATTTTACGGTCATTTAACTTAACTTTAGGGCTTACAGTAGTTACTATTTCTTTTACGTCAACCTGACCAAAATTGCGTGCTACTCGGCCTTTGACTTGAAATTCACTCCAGATCCCTCTCTCCGACCTGCATTTGGTCTAGCCCCTACTTCCCTTTGTTTTGTTTTGCATTTTTTTTCTTTTCTTTTTGTTGCGTTATAGATATATATATATATATATATATTTCTTCTTTCTTTATTATTTATCCATTGTACTCTATCACAAAAAAAAAAAGAAAAAAAGGGGGAAAAAGAAAAAGAAGAAAAAAGAAAGAAAAAGGAAAATGCCTAATCTTATCTTATTTACTTATTTTTATGTTTTAGTCAAAATTAAAAGAAAACATATTAGTAATAACAAACAAGTAAATAAATAATGGAAAAATAAATAAAAATAGAAAGTTTTCTCATTTAGAAAAATTCATTTTCCAAATAAATAAATAATAAATCAACCATTTTCAAAATTAGGACATATTTTAGAATTTTCCAATAATAAACAACATCAATTTAGGATCTTTCCCTAGAATTTTTTTTCTAAGTAAATTGAAATGGTTAAGAGACGTAAACTTGGCTACTTTCTAATTTTAAAATAAACCAACTTACTAATATTTTCCTGAACAAATGACGGAAATCTGATTCTAAATAGCTGATACGTAAGCATATGTAACAATTATGGGGTAACTTAAAATATGAAAAATTTTCTTTTTCCATCTTTTGTAAATATTTGTTTTATTTATCTTTTTCTTATAGATTCAATTTTATTTGTTTGTTTGCATGTGAATAGATAATATTTTTTTGAAGGATATATTTAAAAGTAAATTTAAATTTGGAAAGTTATAAGTAGTACTCGTTAAGGGTTTAAAAAAGTTAGTTTTCGACTTAAAAATCTAGTTTTCAAAAACGTTTTAAAAATTTGGTTTTATTGAAAGACCAATAGCTAAGTTATAACCAATTTACCCAATTAGTTATAGCATAACTCTTTTTCTCGACTTCGGTCGAATGGCGATTCTAAGTATTTTTCAAAACATGTTTAAAAACCAAGTTTTTTTTAACTCCTAGTCGAGGGTTAGTATTAAACGAATTAGAGTTTAATATTAATCGGGTTAAGAAAAATAATAAAAAATTAGGCTCAACATATATTTTCTAAAAAATACACTAGTTTGCTAAAAGTATAAATCCTAGATAAAAGAAAAACAAAAAATAAACTATGAACTCTCATATTTCAAAGATGTAGGTAATTTTTATAAATATAAATTATATTATAATATTGTTATCGATCTCGGTTCAATCCCAATTCAACTCCGATTGACCCTTTTAACCCTTAACTCCTTCTCATTCTTGGGTTAATCTTCTAGTCCGAATTTGACAACATTAATCCAATCATATTCACCACTAAAATTAATTTTATTATTTTATTAAATTAGTTCGTATGGACCTGTAAAACCCAAGTTCATAAATAAAAAGGCATTAAAGAATATAAAATGATTTATAAATTATAGGTTCTAGTATAGCATGTAATTAACTCTAAGTTATAGTAGCAAGGCAATCCAAAGGAAAATTTGAACCCCCTCATTCCCACTTATGTTATTTTCTTTTCCCTATTATCCTTCAAACCATCTTACCTTTTTTTCTTGCCAAACTAGAAAACTCCCAAGAAACCTACCAAGAAAGTCTTTAAGGCTTGGATTCAGCCGAATTTTAGTGCGATTCTAGCTAAGTTAATATAAGTTTTCACTAAGAGATCGTATGTTAGGGTAAGTTTCCATATTCTTTTTACAAGATCTCAGTTTTCATCAAGGATAGATAAAGAAAACCTGAGAAATTCGTTTTTATGTAGATTTAGGGCTATTAGGTTGTGTGGTTGATTCCTTTCTGGTGAAGAAACTTGAGAAAAATGCATTTTGGTAGTTTTTCGCCAAATCTTGTGAAATCCTTAAGAGTCCTTATTGAGTGGCGCATGTAAGGTGTGAAAACTCGTTGTAGCAGTGCTTAAAGGCAAGGTTTGCATCAAGAAAAGTATAGAATTCGTCAGGTTTTGTGTAAGTTATCTTGACCTTGCTATTGTTTAATTTCGTTATTTTAGTTGTTGAATGTGTTAAGTTGAAATTGGTTGTTGTTAGGGGTGAATCAAGACATGTTTGATGGAGTTTAAGTGTGGATGGGGTTGAACATGGTTTGTGTGAAGGTTTTGGTGAATTGTTAGGTTGATGGTGTTGAGTCTATGGTGAATTTTCAAAGAGAAAAATCGTATTTGAAAGAAGCATAGCCAAGAACCACAATCGTGGTCATGATTGTGTTCCTCCTAAGGTTCGTAAATGTGTTACGTACAAAAGAGAGAAGGAAATTTTGGTTAGAGAGAACTACGAGCAAGGTTCATGATCGTGGTCCTACCTATAGTCCTTACTGTACTTCAGAGCATGAACCATGGTCATGGTACATGGCTATGATCCCTGATTATGTATCTATATTTTCTTGAGAACTTTCTTTTTCATTCAAAAACTATCCCTAATGAGTTTTTAAACAAGTTTCTTCCATCAAAATGTTTACATAACTTCCTTCTTTTAAGGCTTGGTTCAAAATTTTCGTAGAAATATGAAGTCCTAGTAAGGGGTTGAGGGTAAGGAATGTGTAATGGCTTTAGTGAATGAGTTTAGACTGAGTTACTTATTTGTGTGTTATACTGGGTTTATGTTATCAGATACCGGGATACGTATTGAACACTACTGTGGAGTCAGGTGCGAAATACATGGTTATTTGGTTGTATGTGTTAGGATATAATTTTAAACCGAACATAATTAAACTCAGACTTTAATAAAGTATGCTACTCTTGTTTAGCTTTGACCACCCACTAATAGGATATAGTGGTGTTGGTAAGCCACCTAGTGATCTTTGTGTGATGTTGTCCCTAGTAGAGTCCCGTATTGAAAGGACCTAAGTAGATTTAGGTTGGTTTAGTTACTTGGGTGTTGGGGAGGACCTAACACCTATATGGTATTTATATTGCTTGTTTGTTAGGGTCTTGAGTAACCTTAAGTCTCAAGATGCTGATACTGCGTTATTTATGGACTTAAGCTATAAAAGACTAAAACAATTGCTGTTGCATTTCTTATAGTTACTCATGTATGCTTGTGCTTAAAATTTGTATGTTCACGTGCATGTGTATAGTATCTTGTATTGGCCATTAGTTTACCCTTCGAGGATTTGTTGTTTTTCAACTGCAAGTTCACGATATGAAGATTATGGTGATTACTATATGGAGGATACGAGTTATGATTATATGTACTATGATAAAGAGGATGATTAGTATTATTATGATGATAGAGCAGGGATAGCATAGTCTAGACATTAGGAATGATCTGCTAAAGACTTTATGTTGTTGTTCCCAATTGTACATATTTAAAACTTATGTTATTTGCTTGGAGTCGCTTGTAACTCCTATTGTTGATGTTAGTAGGTTGCTCAAGTTGGAGCCATAAGACTCTTAATTGTTCACTTTTAGTAATTTTCTTAAGTTTCAAGTTCTTTAACTCATGTTACTTAGATTTTCATGTGATGTATGTGGAGATTGAGTGGGTAGCATTCCACTCTTATTTTAGATTAGAGGTTATTAAATTGTGAGTTGGTAGATTTTTATGTCAATATGTGGAATATAGATAGGTATAAGGATCTATGTTTATCTTAGCATGTTTGCCTCTAGGGCTAACACTTAGCAAAGTTATAGCTACCCAAGTTCTAAGGCATTACAAAACCAATTATAAGTCGACATGTGTTAAGGTTAGATGAGAAACTTATATCACATTTGGTATAAAGGAATGGTCTGGAATAGAATATACTAGATTAGACTGAAATGGAATGGAATGACAATCGAAAGAAGAAATCCTTTCCTATTAGAGTTGTGCAAGCGAGTCAAGTGGGCTAACTTAGCCTACCTCGTATTGATTGATTCATATTAATTGGTTCTACCGCTTGTTGCTCACCCATATGCCTTCTCGGTCTTTCTCTCACTTCTTAACCTTATTTAACAACAACTCTTTCTTGTGGCTAAATCTCTATGGCCCTTTGTACAAAAACAGCTAGCTTGGCCATGTTAATAGCAAGTTCTTATATCTGCTCGTCAATAGTTCGTAAGGTTTGTTAGGTAACACGACCATGACCATAAGCATCACTATCAGCATCATTAATCTGTCCTTAAACATTAGGATTTGATATTCTCAATACAAAGCTTCAGCAAATACAATACTCATACAAGAAATTTCCATACACTAAGAAAATACGATTCAAACAATAAACTATGAACTTGCTCTGTTTTTTAAGTAGAAAACAGAATAAACATACTAATAGGAGCTACTTCGACATAGCTTTCGATCGCAACCTTAAGCTCTTATACTAGAAAATTATATGATGTGTCTAGGAGCTCAGTAATTATTAGAACTTACCATAAAGAACAGTAATCGAACAGGTCCTTCATAATAATAAGGAAAATGAATTGAAGAAGTTAGAAAACACAATAGCTTCCATGAGTTGCTCAAAGGCTACTACATACCAACAAACACAATACGACTTAACACTTCGCTTGATATAACTTACAAGCTAATATTAAGGTCTACTTGCCACTAATCTTGAGCTACTTGATAAGATTAGATAAGAGTGTAAAGAAAATGTACTCGGAGAAGGATATCTTTCAAAAACAAGTATGTACAATATCAAAAATGTGTTGGATGCCTTGCAGCTACATTAAAATGGACTATTTATAGTAAGTCCCTAGAAAACAAGGTAACCCAAGTAATTAAAATAAAGGCTAATACAAAAATACCATCACAGTACATTACCAAAAGGGCAAAAGGGGACAAATAAAATAAAGGAATATAGTACAATGTCAAAAAAAGGAATGACAGGTGGTATGCTACGGTTGGGTATACGTTCTGGAGTCTTAGGATGCTGGAGTTGAGTTGTACTGATGTTAGGGATGCTACTGACAAAGGGTACTTGGAGTTGTCGAGATGAATAAAAGATTCTACAACTCGATAGGCCAATTAAGTTGTACTTGGCATATTGGCACTTGACCTCGGTAGTTGTGAAGTTACCTTCGATAGTCGATGGTTCATTACATTGGAAGAAAGAATTCGGCACATGGGTTCCTTGACCTTGGCATTCGATAAATCAACTGCATCAATTGATAGGTTGTTGACTAGGCAGCGGTTAGAGCAAAGTAGTGTGCACCTAAGCTGGGACTTCAGAAAGTTCATCCATTGTTCTTCCATATAAGGGTACTCGTCTTCAGCAGGTTGGCAAGAAAGAATTCTTTAGGCAAGAGACTGTAGGTCTCAGAGACGGGTGTAAGTGAGAAGTCCAGAGGTCGACAATCCATCAACACCTCTTATTTGTTGATTTTTGCTTCGAATATATTATTAATTTACGATGTCTTTGATACATTCCTTAAAGAAATACATTTGCAACCTTTTAATTATTTCGATAACAATAAAAATTACATATTCAACTAATAATTTGAATTCTTAATATCTTTACATATTGTAGGAAGTTGTAACTAAAAAAAAAAGTTTAAAAAGAAAGTTTGATTCAAGCTTTTTCAAAACAAAGATATATTATCAAAAGAAAGGTGTATGTAATATACAACAAATAAGTAAGCTTTTATAAAATATTTTAGTCCACATAATATTCCCTTATTGATTTAATTTGTTGCATTTTAAATTCATCTTACAAATCTTATTCTAAACAAGACTCTCGAGTTTCTTTCCCCCCATTCTTTTATTTATTATTTTTGTGGGTTTGTAAGTCAATCAACCTACAATTGGTTAGCCTACTTTGACCTAAGGTTGAAGCAGTGTGAGCTAAAGAAACTTGCATTTTAGTGGGTCAAATTATTTTAGCCCTACCTACATTTTTTTACGGTTTATACAGGTTGGCTTGGGTAACTCGCCTCACTTGTACAACTTTATTTCCTATATTCGAAGTTGTGCAAGCAGGGCAGGTCATGCGAGCTGACTCGCAAAAAAATGTGGGTTGGATTAAAAACTTTTTACTCGCTTAAATGCAGGTTTTTTCAGCTTACCCTGCTTTGACCCAGGAGCCAAAGCGAGTTGACTCATTGCGAGGTGGGTTGGCCTACATTGACTTGTAAAGAAAAAAAAAAAAAAAGAAGAAAAGTCTAAGTTAGACTTTAGTTTACTTCATAATGATTTGTCATTTTACTTCTTAACCAATCACTTCATGTAATAAGTAATAGCTAATAATATTAATATTTTAAGTACATCTAAAATGTGAAAAAAAAAAGAAAAAGAAAAAAGAAGAGAGAGAGAAAAAGAAAAGAAACTAATAATATTGTTAGAGAACTTCCTATAATTTTTTAGTCTAAACAATTTACTGAATTGTAAACTATGGTTATTGCTGATGTATTGGGAATATATTGATGGAATACTTTGTTATTAATTTTTTTTTTTCTCCTCTTCTTTAAAGTTCATTGCAATTTAGAATTTTCATCTCTTTTTATAAGTTTAAAAAGGCAATTGTATGTCTTGGATATAAATCTATACATTTTTTTTATAAGTTAAATTTAAGTACTTGTTCTTGTAAAACGATATCATCATGTAATAAAAATTACTTGACATATATAGCCTTAGAATTAACAGAAATGGACAAAGCCACAATGCATGATTTTTTTTTTTTTTGTGATTTATAAGTATTTATGACTTAATGGCAATGTAAGGAATAAATAAGAGAGAGCGTGTTAATGATAATCATATATAAATTTATCAAGTATTTTAAAATATTAATTTTTATACAAAAAAACCTTATAACATTCTAGGTTGGTTTACTTAACTCACCAACTCATGATGAGACAGGTTGAGCTGAAATTTCTAACTCAAATCTAAATACGAGCCAATCGACTTAACTCACAAGTCAATGCAAGACGAGCTGGCTCACTTAACCTAGTTACACAACTCTACCTATATTTGGAGATGACCATGGAATACAATAACAGTAAATGCTCAAATACAGTCATTTGTCAAAAATATCTTTAATTATTACATGTTATAATTTCTTTAAAAGTTAGAAAGGTAATTTTAATTAATTGTACTTAATGAAGTGGGAATGCCTTTTCAAAGGTGCATTGCGATTCTCTTTCTAGTTGAAATCGTCAATTCCATAAAATTGCAATTTCAACTTCAAAATGTACTTCTAAATATGAGGGACGGAAATGGAATCTAGAATCGCTATTCTAATCTAATTTATTTCTGTATATTAAATGTGACATTAATGGAATTAAAAGAAATTTTCACTTAGTAAAAATTTAATCTTGAAGGCTCAAATGAAAAGGTAGATAGCATTCAAAAAAATGCGTGCTCTCCCCAATAATAATATAAGTGTCGAGCTTAAATTTTCGATTTTCTATTTAAATTCGATTTCCTACTTTCTAATTAATACTAAACCCTAACTCATTTAATATTAATCATCAACTAGAAAAATTGGAAAATTCTGATTTTTTATTAAAAAAACTTTTAAAGTTGCCATCCGATTGAAGTCAGGAAAAAATAGAAATCGTAATCAATTGAGTCGATTGATTACGATTTAACTATCAATCTTTGATTTTAATTTGATAAAAACTAGAAGATTCTAAATTCGGGGGCTAACCTATTAAACCCTAATAGATACCACTATCTATTTTCCGAAATTAAGCTTATTTATCAAAATCATCTTTTTTAATATTTTTAAGAAAAATAAAAACTAAAAGAAAATAAAAAAACCTAAGTTTCTATAGATTTTAATGTCGCCCTAATGGTGCTTATATACCCACTAGTCGGGATCAAACAACTGTAATTCTTTTCGAAAACTTTAGTGTGTTGAATTATTTTAATTTTTGAAAACTAAGCGAGTTTATGTTGTTAACCGATTCAGTTTATTCAAATAAGAACTAAGAAGGTCTTAACTTTTAAGTGATTAAAAGACTCTCTAAAACGTTATAATCTTTTTTTAAAAGTTTTTTTTTAATTAATTTTTATTTTTTTAAAAAAATAATTTTCTATGCAAAGATTTCTAAAAAAAAAAAACCCTAACCTTAAAAAATACTTAAGCTTATATATATATATATATATACATCTATTTATATACTATGCTATAAACATAACTAAATAACTAATAAAAAAATTCAGCAATCGAACCTAATTACTATTCTTATGTGACAGTGACTAATAGTGGCGGTACTCGATGAAGCAAATTTATGCATGGCTATGTATAGTGTTGTAGCAGTGATTCAATCATAGAGTGTTGGCGCTAATTGCTACAGTAGATGGTGGGGGCTATAGTAGACTATGGTACTCGTCAGTTTAGAATTGTGTGGGGCAGTGAGTGGCAGTGTACGTGGGTTTGTGTTGTTAGAGAATTGGTTGGAGTACTGCTAATGCGATGGTGTATGGTGCAATGGGCTTGGTCAATGCAAGATGGTGAAGATGAAGTTGTATTAAAGGGGGATGTAGATGTTGGGTGCTATCCTAAGTTAGCATTAGGGTTTACTGCTCGTGGATTGCAACAAGGGGGGTCGTGTTAGGTGAAGAGGATGGAGCAGCCATTGTTGCTATTAGAGATGGAGGGTGGACTAAGTTGGGTTCGTCTAATGTTGTATGGCATTTGGGGGGGGGGGAGGGGGATATGGTGCCGTTGTATGGGTGTTGGTCAGTCATGTAGAGCACGGATGATTGTTTGGGGTTGGTTGTGTATGAGAGAAAGGATAGTTGTAGATGGGCGGTGTTATTCGGGGATTGTTGTGACTGCTGGTGATCGTGGATGGAGCTAATTTGTTGCGTTGGTGCTGTTTGTGTGTGACCAGTATTGGTGTGCTGTTGTGGGCATTGTGAGCTTGTTGTCTTGTGTTGCTGATTGGTATAGGGAGTGGTAGTGGGGAGTTGATTTTGTGTATATGTTGTGTGAAGTGTAGTGCGGTAATGAATTTGGACTGTAGCTCAAGTTCATGACAGTGTTGGATAAGGACGGCGGACTGCAACATGCTCATATGTCAAGTGCTGTGCTTGGGTGTGTTACAGGCCATGTCGTGCAAGTGCTGTGGTCGTATGTATGTTAAGTGTAGGCTTGTTGTTTGGTGTTAGTGGGTGGTACAAGACAAGATAGTAGAGTTTGTGCTGTATTTCAATCGAAGGGGGTAGTCTTGTTTAATTGATTTGTTGGTTATGGGCTGTTCGTTGCAGGCAGTGGGGGTTTGGTTATTATTATGCGAAGTTCAACCACACAACAGTAAACAATTATGGTTGCAATCGAATCAAAGTAGACTTCAATTTTTTTTTTCTCGAACGTGTGTCCCTTTCTCATACGATTGTTATTTATAAAATCCAGAAAGCAAATCCTTAAATAATATCAAATTGAATATTTTATATCGACCCTGATCTCATTTAATAAAAATCAAATTAGATTTAAATCTCTCAAATTTTTATCGCATTAGATTTAAAAAATTTGATAAGATTTTAAATTAAATTTGAATTTTGTACGTTCAACTGATTTTCACAAAAAGAAAGAAAGAAAAATAAAAAGCACATAGTGCCTAATCAGATTCAAATTTATGATCCCAAGCTAATTCAATGCCAATGCTTAAATATTTATTTGTTAAACTGTTGACCTGTACCTTGATATTTAGTGTAATTAAATTATATTTAAACAACGTAACTCCGTAAAGTTATTTAAACCAAGCTAAAACTAAATCAATCGACCCTAAAACAATTTCTTTCTAAAAATCTATTTTCCTGAAATATTTATAATTTTTTTATTTTTACATTTTTTGTATTTTCATCATTTTTCAATTTTTTTATATTTTATTTTTTTATTAAGACCTAAAAATTGGAACTATAGGGGGGTGGGTGCGATGTTTTACACTATTCTATTGTGTAATTATCAGGTTTTGAGCAAATACATCTCCAATGAGAAAATTACATGTTTACCATCAAACTTAAATATATATAATTATAAATTATCTAAAAAATATTATTAAAATACCAATACTATATCCTATCTTCAAGATGCGATATTAGTATTTATATATATGTCGTATCTTAAAGATGCAACATTCTTAAAAGTGTATTTGAACATATGTCATATCTTCAAAATACAATATTAATATTGTACAAATGAAGCATTACTTTTAGTGTATTAATACTACGTCCCATCTTAAAAATATAATATATATATATATATATATATAAATGCTAATGTTGTATCTTTAAAATGCTAATATCGCATTTTTAAAATACTAATATTGCATCTTTAATGCGATATAGCATTGATGCAACATTAGTATTGGTATTTCGGTATATTTTTTTATAAAATTTGTAATAATGTAATTTTTTTTAAATATCAATAGACATATATTACATTACAGTTCCAACAAATGATGATACCATATAGATAAAGTAAAAAAAAAAAAAGAGAAAGGACAACAAAAATACAAGCCAAATTATGGATTGTGTCATATTTTCCCTCATTCTCATATTATAGCTTTCTCCACTTTGCGCATGCTATGAGAAGTAATGATGTCGGAATGGTGGAATAAATCATGATTTGGATTTTTTGATTTTATTCTCCTTTGATCCGTCTACTCTATATACATGGAGTGCAAATATAGGTAGCGATTGCAAACACGCCTGAATAGCATTCCCATAAGTACTTCTTTGTCCAAATTGCATTTCTTTCTCCGATTTTTCCAAAAATAAGATGATAAATCTATTGAAACATTGACATTAGTATGATTCTGTTTGTCGAGATATTATGATTGAAATGTCTATATGGCGAAATGGAGTAAAATTATAATTATTAATAAATGTAAGAGAGAAGTAATAACTATTATTTTATTTGGTTGTACTTTAATTGATATAATAATAAATTAAGAATATATTCAAAATACAAAATATATCTTTTCCCAAACTATGGCTTGACTTTTGATTAGGGTGTCATAGATAAAATATGGAAAACATGCGAGAGCAAATACCAAAAAAGTAATTATTTTTTTAGTTTTGAGATGGTATGTTTGGTTAACTTTATAGAAGTGTAATAGAATGGCTATTCCTTTCCTATAGATTAATTCATAAATTTGGTTGGTAAAAGTTAACTATTTCACAGAATTAATAATAATGTGAAATAAAGAATTATGATTTCCTTAAAGGAGTGAGGGAATAAATATTCTTTGGCCTTTTATTGCATATTTTGATATCTTCTCATGAACTTAAAAGAAACTGAGAGGAATGACTATTATTTTTCTTATTCTATCGTTCAAGAATTACAATTTTATTTTTACTTTATTATATTCCGTGAACCAAAAAGATGAATTACTCATTTGTTGACAACAAGGGGCTTACAAGTTACAGTGATAAAGCATAGATAGCATGCACTGGTTACTTAGCACGCACATCCAATGCGACTTCAATTTAGTGAAATAATCTGGGAATCACACGAATGCTGACTGTTGCTTTAACATCTCACGAGCCATCTTGGTTTCTCAGATACTTTAACGATTTTAATAATTATCTAAAATTTTTAATCACATGCATGTAAGTGTTAATTAATTAGCTAGCAATTTAAGTAATATTTTTTATATCAACATCATCCGCACATCTTTCATTAATAATATCCGAAAACCAAAATACTATGCTTTTCCCATATATAACAAAATTTTTGAAGTATGAGTTTCACGCGACACTTTCTTAATTGAAAAAGAAGGTTGAAAATTGACTCACAACATACAATTTGAGAGTCGATCAATCAACACCTCATGATTTATCCTAACTAGACTTTTTTGGTCGAAACTTCCTTTTCATTGTCCGAATCTGGCTAGGAGTCAATCCAAAAGCCTTCTCCAGGAGTTCATCCTTTATTCCAGATCCAAAAACAGCAGCTGGGATTTTCAGGTTTCCAGGATTCTGGCTATTGAAACATCCAAATATCGTGGCAGGCTTGTCGCCTACATTCATTTGGAAGTGCACAAGACCTCTTGGATATACAATCACCTCACCTTGTCTGATCATCTTGGCAAAAACCCGGTTAGCCGAATCGACGAAACCCGAATACACGCTCCCATCGACTACATACGCAATCTCGGTGGCTCTAGGATGGATATGTGGAGGATTGACACCATGAACGTCAAGGTCCGCTCTCACAAATGACATGCCTAGTGTGTTAAGGCCAGGAAAAATGGAAGGGTTCACCGAGATTGTGGCGAGGCCCGTATCCGTGAATTCCCCGACATGATTCATGCCGGAAAACACGAAATCATCGGTTGAGACCTCGGATGAGTTTTTGCAGAGGTGGATGGATAACCTAGTACTTGTACTGGACATGGAACCGAATTTAGGATTAGGAATGCAGTAGTCATGGACCGGGTCAGGGTCTGAGGCAATTGCCAAAAGAGAATTTAGGGTGAAAATAATCAAAGAAACTGCAATTTTTGGAGTCATTTTTGTACTTTGGACTATAATATAACTGGGCTAGGGACATATTAGGTGGTATTTATAGCGGCAAATGATGGGAAATGTATGCTTATGGGGCGTGCCCTTTGCAAATGGGAAATTTTCGGCATTGATCAGTGAAACGGATCATTATTGCCTCTAATTATGTTGTTTCATTTTGCGATTTCCTACAAGAATGTTGAAGCTTGCACTTGTACATGTCAGGCACAAGACTTTCATTACTCATAATTAACATAACATTATATATTATTTAGTGAATCTTTTGTTGCTGCGAAATATATAGAGTAAATTCATGTATTATCTGCAATGTTTCGGAACTTGGGACGTCACAACTCTGCCATATATCAACACTAGAGCCAAACATGCTAAGACATGCAAGAATCCATGTACTTATTATAAATCACAATTTTTCATTAAATTTGCCAACTTACTAGCAACGACCTCAAATATACTTTTGAGGTGGAATATCAACCACTCAATCTCCACAACCAAGTATAATAACACAACCAAAAAACTATCGTAACTCCATAACCTAGATCACGAAAGGACGCTAAATCATAAACTAGAGTCTTATAACTTCAACAACAGTTAAACTATTAAAACTAGCAATAGGAGTCACAAGCGACTCTATAAACAAATCAGTCTCATAAATAAACAATTACAACAAAAATAAACATAAATCATCAAGTTCAGTCCTACAACTAATCTACAATGCCCCAACTCCATCATCATAACAATAATAGTCTCCTTCCTCATTATAGTAAAAACAGTTATATCCGAAATCCTCAACATAAATCTCATCACTTACTTTATAACCTGACCTTATAGCTAAAAATATACACACTAACCCCTAACACACAACATATATAATGTCAGTGTTAATAGTGGTACTTGTATGATAATCCTCAACAAGCAATAGTTTTAATCTTCCATTTAAGCACACAAACACCATAGTCGCAACATCCTAAGACTTAAGGTTACTTACAACCCTTAACACATAACATATATATTACAAAGGTATTGGTGTTGGCTACTCTTTAACACTCGAATACAAAAACCATCATAGATCTACTTGAGTCATTACAGTGTGAGACTCTATAGAAGACAGTGTCACATAAAGATCACCAAGTACCTCACTAGCACCATTTGACCCCATTAGTCAATGATCTAAGCTAAGCACATTTAGCAAAATAATTAAGTTTAAGTTTTAGCTTAGTTTGATTTATATGTACTAGCCTAATACATACATCCATAAAAAATATATCCCATACTTAAAGCTCTTATCTCAATGAGATCTAACACCATATATCTCCTAGCACTTGTTCAAAATATAAATGCTAAATTTAAAATTTATTAAATTTTGTGACTTGATACTTCTTTCCCTTTAACTCAACCCTCTGCCCCATACTTTGAGCTTGCAAACCGTACCTTTTGTATCTTTTCATATCCTTCCATATATTTTTCATCATCTCATAAAATATACACACTAACCCTTATGTGCACAAATGGTCATCACATATTATATATTATCTTATATTATATATATTTAATATGAATATACATAACATTCATAATATATTTACATATTATATATAATTATATAATACTTTCTTTTTCTCTTTTTTTTTTCCATTACTCCTTCTCTCCTCTCACTTGCCACACAAACTACACACATACACACTATACGACTCACATCGCTTAATAGACATATACATACACAAACTAACACACACTATATAGGGCGCACACCTACACATAAACACACACACACACACACACACACACATACGCTATATGCCACATACCATTAACACATATATGAATTCTCATACACTAAATACACATACAAACACTGACCCATTGCATTCCACCAACTGTACACACACAAAATTACACACTCCAAACACGACATGAACAATTTCATACACACACATGCTACATGCCACACATACCATTTGTACACATACGAATTCACACACACTAAATACACATGTATACATATAGATCACTGCCCACACACTCACATGTTAAACATACATATAAACACCTCCCTATCGCATACACAACCACGTTAATTACACATGTACCATCATACAATCTTGAATCCATGGCTACTACTAACGACGACAACACAACCATTGAATATAAAAAAGAAAAAAAACTTGTAAAATTATGTCAAGAACTCAACTTTTTTTTTTTTTTATTTCTTTGTGCACTAACATTCCAATTAGTGAATCCCACGCTACTCCTTTGAAAATGCTTGATTTTCTTAAGTTTCCTTTGCTTAGATAAAATAAAAACTAATTTCTTCAAAGAACAAGTGATAACTTACTTAGTTTCAACCCTTGATTCCTTGAATTCAAACCTATAAGTGTTTTTTTGGGTTCTTCCTTAAGTACTTTGGTATAGCACAAAAAAATAAATAAAAAAAAACTATATCCTTAACTATGGAATATTATGGAAGAAAATAATGTAAGAGGAAAGGTATAGGTTTGAACTTTTCCCTTGGATAAGTTTGCCCTTAGTACTTAAAGCCAATCTACATGTTATACTGATATCTGAATCTTTTCTCCTGACAATATTATCCTTAGCACTTAGTCATACCAACAACTAAAAATAATAATTCACTTATTTCATTTAGTTCCCTCAATTTAATTTATTTATTTGACTTGGGTTTTACATTATCACTAATGTAATGGGTTAGTTAGATGGTATTGTACTCATGTCTCATAGGTCTAATCTTAGAAAGGATAAAGGCTATATAAGTATTTAAACCTTTCCTTTTTGATGAATCTAAAACTTCAATGCATATAGTCTAGTATCTTAAATTTGAAAAAAGTGCGAAAAGAAAGAAGATTCTTAGGTACTGTAGTGGTAAACAACATTAATTTTTGGAAAAATACAAATAACCCTACTAAACTTTGACTTAAGTGTAAATTGACCCCCCAAATTTTTAAAGTGTGGTTTTTGATTCCCTAAACTTTGGTAAATTGGCAAACACTTCCTATAGGTTGAAAATAACTCTCTTAAACTTTGATTTAATGCCCAAATACTATCTTAACTTATCAAAATATGCTTTAAGACTTCCTAAATTTTGACCATATTGTGGTTTTTTTAACTAAAAAGGAAATATACTTTGTATTACCAATTTATCAAAGTTTAGGGAGTTAAAAACCATACTTTAAAAGTTCAAGGGATCAATCCCTGCATAAATCAAAGTTTAAGAGGGTTATTTATAATTTCCCCTTAAATTTTAAAATAATCTTGATGTAGCAAACCAAAATAGAACCATATTAATATGAGTTTTCAAAGTTAAGCAAATTGGTAACTTCACTTTATAAAATTTGCAAAATGGTGCCCCTGTTACTAACACAACAATTTTTTAAATTAAACATTATATATTGTTATTATAAATTTAGCATAATTACTTTATGACATTAAATGTAATTGGGTATAGCTTTGGATACACTATGTGATACTTGCAAACTTTATATTGCTTAAAATTCTTAAGCATATTATAGCTAATAGAGTAAAATGACATACAAGGTGATAATTTCTTTTTGTAACTTGATTTTAATCTTTACGATCATTTAACTTGCCAAATGGATATTTTATTAATTAGAAAAATAAACTTCTTTAAAAAATTTAAGAAATAATTGAAATAAAGAAAAGAAAAGAACTATTAGGTAATGTTGATGTGCTATTTTAGATGTAAACCTCAAGTGCAAGCCAATCTTTTCAAAGTATTGACCAAGCTCATAAAACCAACACCAATCTCTCAGACCCTAAAAGCTTAGTCAACCTCATTATGCTCCAAGCAAAGCTATAAGCATCTAGAATAACCTTGTTAAAGCCTAACCAAGCTCCTGAGAGCTCAACCAACCTCGTTAGAGAAAATCTATCAAGCTCTTATTTCCATCTAACTTCCTGAGGCTTGAGGTCAAGCCTATGATGTGCAAGCTCAACCATGGTTCAAAAGAAGACTAGGCAAGAATAGTTTGACCAAATAAGGAAAATCCACAATTGGCAATTAGCATACACCTGACTCAAGATCCTTTCCATAAGATTCGAAGCCAAAGAGAAGATCTCAAGATTGCGATCTACTTTTTATAGATAACTCGCCTACTATACTTGTAAGACCCATAAACAGGTATTCGGAATTTGATTCGTAGAATTTAGTACGATCAAGCAAATCGTTCGATTTAACTCAAATTTTACAATGAAATTAGAAATATTAGAAAAAGTGATCATATGAGTTTGGATTTAGGAAAATAAGTAATAAAATGATTAATTAATATAATATTGAATTTTATGAAAATTGTCTATTATTTATCAAAAATGCTTGGAATGAATTTCGATAACTAATAGATAAATAAAAATAAATTATATGTACACTAAACATCATGAAATGACATAAATAATATTTAAAAATATTTATTTGTACCATATATGAATTTACATGTAGGTAGAAATATACGAACTTACATAAAATACCAAAATATACTAAAATAATACTAAATAATTAAATAAAATTCATAAATAATTAAGAAAAAATCAAGAAAATACGGAAACATGAGGAAAAGTCCAAAAATGGGTTGTCGTAGCTTGAGATTTAAGAAATAAAAGCAACCAATTAACAGAAAACAAATAAAAAGTGAAAATATGATAAGATAAGGTCAATGTCAACTTAAAATTAATGCAAAAAAAAAAATAAAATCCAAGCAACCCTATAAATTCCGAAAATCATTCTCACTCCTCATTTTGGACAATTAGGAATTGGAAAAAAAATTACAGAGAGGAGAGAAAAGAGGAGAAACCTAATTTACAGAAATTTAGAAAATTATAATGCAAATAGGGCATATAAGGAGAACCCTAACCCGGCGGCAACTTGGGAGTAGACAGTCATCACCACCATACGGTGGTGGCAGTGTCGAGATTGGCCAATAAGGCTACAGTGGCCGAAGCCACCAATGCTGGTGAGTTTGATTTTCCTTCCGATTTTAGTTATTTTATTAAAAATATTAAATAGATATAGAAAATTATGAAATTCGGTATGCTAGGGTTTTTAAGTATGTAGATTTAGGGGAAATTTTTATTTTGATGAATTGATGCATGAAAATATACTGTTCTTAAGAAATCTTATAAACCCAAACTTTATTTGATTTATAAATAAATGATTTTAGGAGTGTAATTTTGACCTCAAAATTTTTGTATAGACTAGTTAGAGCATTTCAAATAGTGCTATGAAGACCTTTTTCAAAAATGAATTTTCAAAATTTTTAGATAATTTTTAAGCCTTAAAATTATGTATAAAATGAGTAATTTGAGGCTAATTAAGTAATTAAATTGGTAATTACTGATTTAATGCATAATTATATGTTTTAAGATGTTGAAATCTAATGTAATATGCTATTTGTAGCATTTAGGATGTTAGATGTAATTATTTGGATATTATGTAGTAAATATGTAATAGGTAAAAATGGTAAATTTTAAGTTAATTTTATGATTTAGGGTAATTAGGTGTAAATTTTGATTTGAAATGAATTTAGATATTTTGAAATGTTATTGGATGATAAGGGATGATATATGTAGTGTTAGGAGTGTTAAATAAGTAAAATAAGTTAATAATAAGTAATAACACATAATATGTGGAATAGGAAGTATAATAAATAGAAAATATTAGAATAAAATTGAAAATATAATACTAAAAAAATTATATAATAAACTTGATAGGAAACTTAAATTAAGGTAATGATATAAAAAATGTAAAATTTTCTCGTATTGAAAGTAGATTTAATAATTAAGTTGAGATATAGAGTATACCGTGCAAATCAAAATATTGGTTGGGATTAAATATAATATTTATGATACTTGGAAATGATGTGATTAATTTTACATTATAGGTTGAAATGAGTTTCAATGGTTCATGTACAAAACTGTTCTCGAAAACTGAACTAGAACCTAATTTAGAAATCAATCTGGAAATTGAACCATAACCTAACCTAAATTAAGAACAATTGTAAGAGATTTGAAAACCCGAATAAATAAGTATATTAAACCTTAAACAAGAGATAACAATAAGTATTATAGGATAAAACTGATCTATGACAATTATGTGAAAACTGAAACAATGTTAGTATTATAGGAATTATTGGCGATGGATTGAGCGAGTCCCACCTTGAACGAGCAAGCGAGGAATCCATGTTAGTTAAGATTAATATATTATTGTATTTCAGAATACTAATTTGTAGTACTCGGAAACTTAAAATTGTACTTGTTAGATAGTTGACTATGTACATGTGCTTATTTTTGAGTTGATGTTATGATTTTGGTTTGTTGTTTTAGCTTATATTTGTATGAATTATTTTAAATGATTGAACACCTTAAACCAAACCTAATTAAATATATGACTTGAAATTCTACATTGGACTTGTATAGCAACCCATTTGGGGAAACTTAGGGTTCTTTGGCCAAATAACAATTTCTTCGAAAGGGATAGTACAGGATAGTGTAATCGGTCCCTTCTTCATCGTTAGTCAAACTAATTGACAGGTGAGGAGGTTGCAATAAGGGTGAAGTCAATGGTTCGAAGGTAGTCGTGGGAGGAGCGGTATCTCTATTGCACAAACTTGGGTTTAGTCGTAAGCTGTTGCATTAAACGGAAACTCCTTAACTCGAATTAGAGCTAGTGTAATTTCTCTAATCTTACGATAGGCCAGACAATTTCGTGCGATGGCATTTAGTTGAATATGCATTGCATATAATTAATTTGATCGATAACTTTATTTGTGTTTATTGTATAGTTTTAAGTCTTCGTCCCAATTTACTAAATTATGGTTGCTCACATCCCTATTGATGTTGTTGTAGGTGCAAGTTAGGAAGCGACTTATAATTACTTTGAAGCTAACAACTGCTAGATCCCGAAGAGTGATGAAACACATTTGAAGAACAGAGATAGTTTTAAGGTCTTAGCTTTTATTTTAGAATTTTCCATTTTTGGATAATATATTGCTTAGGTAATATGGTACGATGAAATCTCACAAACATTATTTGTAATATTTGAATTTTAGTAGATATACATATATTTTCATATTTTCTTAGGTGGATAATTTATCTAATTCATGAATTATTTACTTCAAAGAGGATTAGTCATATACGCCTTGTGTAAATCAGATCTAAGATACAGGTTGCATGGTCAATTTTTATCTTAAAATGATTTACACAGCGAGACTATTATGATTTTACCGCTTCGGGCCGTAACAGTACTTATAAATATCAAATGAAAGTTACAAGTAAAGGATTCTAACTTTCACACTCTTGCACTTTCTATACTCTCTATTAGACTTAAGACTAAACCCGTCTTAGAATCGCCAAATTACAGTTCAACTTTATGTTGAATCGTAATCGGCCTACCTAGGGCCGGTTCATTAAGTCTAGCAATTCACAGACCAATTCTTAGGATCGTGAATCAAATTGCCTTTTTTTTTTTTTTAAGGTTGGCAATATATATGTATATGTGTATGTATTTCTATGTATGTGTAAAATATGTATTTTTTATACATATATTATCTTATATATGTTAATATGTATAGTATACTATATATCTTAATATGTACTATCAATACTGCACCCATTATACATGCGCAAATTTAACGTTAATGTATGAAAAAGTAATAGTTATATATATAATTATTGTTTTATAAAGATTTTGTATTAATATAAGGAACATTATAATGACGATTGAGAGTTTCCTATAACCATAAACTAAAATATTATTGAATTATTTAAAAATTAATAAATGTAGAAATTGGTGTAAAAATATAATAGCAGAAAAAAAAATGAACTAGGCAAGAAAAGAAAAAATATTTACGCATAAGTTATAGTCCCAAAAATTCTAATTCATCTCACATAACTCTAAAAATTTTGAATAGCAAAACTACTATAAAATCAAAATACTGAATTTTTGTTCAAAAAGTAATAAATAATACCAAAATCCTATATCAATATTTTTAATAGTTTTCATTACCCAATTCGAATTTGTCCACAATTTCATACCTATAATTAAACATATTACTAATAAATAAAGAATTGTTTAATTATCAATTATTTTTTATGGTGACCATTTGTGAAATAAGCATAATTAAACATATTACTGAATAAATAAAAAACAGTTTAATTATCAATAGTTTTTCTTTTACTAAAATTTTAAAAGCAAATAAACCATTTGTGAAATAAGAACAACTGAACATATTTCTAAACATAATAAAACATTTTTAATATGTAGGGAATATGGATATCATCATAATTAGAAATTTGATAAAAGAATCATTAAGATTTATAGATATTTAAGGCATAATTGGACGTTGTCATTTTTATGGAAGATTTTTAGTCTACATACCATTTTTTATTAAGGATTTGTAGGTTATATACTATTTTTGGCATATAGAATTTTTTACAATAATAACTCTAACACATTTATGATTTATTAATAACTATTTAGTACGTAAGAGTTATTCAAATAAAATGACATATCAAAACGATAAAGACACAATAATATAGATAATATGTATTAACATGTATGTTAATATAATATATATGTTAATATATATATGTAAATTGTTAAAAAAAAATCTTAATTCCAACCTGTTAGTTTAGGTGGGTAAGAGGCTTAAATTGGTTAAACTTGTATGAACAGGCAATCTTTGTCCAATTCAAGCCTACTATTGGCAAGTCAATTCCATGTCGATTTACGATTTGAAATCTACTCTTTTGTAGATTTACTCTTTATACATTATCTTAATCCTATTTTGAGTGATTACATTAGAACTACTTATGATGGTCCTAATTAGCTTACTTATATGCGTTTTGCAAGCTACCTCCAACTTAAATTACTCCTACCAAAAAAACTCACATCAACGGTAGAAAAGTTGACATTAAATAATTTCATATTTTGGAACAAAGCTTAACATAAATATATATATTTAAAACATTTAAAGTAAATAAATAAAAATAGAAAAAGGAAGAGGAACAAAAATTCCAATTCATCTAATAAAAAGAGTTTGTTTTTATTTTATTATTCATTTAAAGTATTAAATTTATGTAATCATTTTTTTTTTTTTGGTGAAAGCTTAACTGTGTGCAAGACTTTTTCTAATCCAAATTTAAAAAGATTCATGTCATTAGATGTCCTTAAGGAAAAATTCTAATCCAAAGAAAATGGAACATGATTTCAATTAAATCCTTAAATACACGATGAGAAAAAAATAGGTCGCATGATATGTTTCCTTAAAATTAATGACACCCGAGATTGTGGTTATGCCAATACAACAAGTTCCAAATTTTTCATTCAGAATGACTGGCCTTTATCAACCGGCTGCTTGTCACAGACTCGGAATAAATACGGAACCCCTAAACACCTAACGGATCTATTATAATCCCTTGTTTATTACGAAATGTTGATTCAAACCTTATAAACTGCTACTTTCCAAAATCACGAACAGCTTCGCAGTTCAATATTCGATCATTAGGATTTTTCGTCCCCTAGGAGTTTCTTCATTCTTGGGCTCACATATCTTGGTGAAATGGGAAAACAAAATCCAGTGTTTCTCCATGGAAGTATGGAGAGACAAGTTAATTCATGTGAACTAAGTGTTGACTTATTAAACACACTTGAGACTCCTTTTGTCTGGTAATATTAAATTAGACCTGGGCCTCATTGGGGTTGGGCTTGAATAGGTTTAGGCCAAGGAGAGAAATTGACTAGTAATAAACCCATTTGTTAATATTATCTATTTACTTAATATTCTAGAAGGCATGGAATATTATGTTCTCATTCTATGATGATGTGTCACATGGTGCATCCACCCAAATATTTAGTCACATGGGAGGAATATTCTACCATATATATTACAATAATGTAATCTAGAAACAAAAAAATCATCAATGAAAATACACAAAATCATTACACCTCCCAATTCTCTCTCACGTTTGAGAAATTCTTCATCTGCATTTGGGTGAAGCTAGTTTTTATTAAGTATTTTCTATTGTTGCAATTTCCTTTATTCCAACTAGTATCAAAGCACTCTGATTGGAGGCTATGGCGTCCACTAGAGAAAAAGATACGAAAGGTAAGCTACAAGCTAAATTCAAGGAAATTTTAAAATCCATTCAAAATACATTGAAATTCTTGTAAGTATGCTTTTCTAAGCAAAACAAAGATATTACTGAATTAAAGGCTTAGCAAATGGAGAAATAGTTACCATCCAATTCCTTGACTCCAGAGTATGGCAAATCACCACTAACCGCAATCTCATTGAAAGTTGGTGAAACACCTTAGTTAGTCTAGTTATTTAATGTTACGCCCCGAAATCATAGAATTACAACAATCCCGCCGTGTAAACCATTCTATGATAGTAACTGGCCTCACAGTGCCTACTATAGACATGATCTACACAAGACATCGACGACTCTTCGCTTTGACGTAAACAGTCTGATTAACATTTATACTACAATTATGATAAATATTACAAATTTCTAATAAACATGTATAATTATATGTAAGTCCACAGAGCTTCTCAGAAAGTTTTACATAAACACAATATTTCACTAATATACATAATAACTATCAGTCTTTCATCCTTAATTACAAAAATACTCTAGCTACACACCACTACTAAGTAGTTTGATCCTCACACCCCGGGCTTCAAAAAGACTAACCTCTGGGTAATTGTAAGGCGGCATTCTACTTGAATTGCTCAGAGATCAGATCCTGCAAAAGGATCTATAAAGGTATGAGCAATTACAGTTCAGTAAGTTGAATTGGAGACTCATGAATGCATTCAAGCACAAACAAGATTATCAATCAATTATTTTCATGCAATACAACAATCAAGTGTCATCGCACAACGTAGTCTGGTCCGTTGTGAAATCAGAGAAATTTCGCCCGCTCTAATCCAGGATGAGGAGTTTCATGTTATGCAGCAGCTCACAACCAAACCCAGGCTTGTGCAATAGAGATCTCGCTCCTCCCGCGACTACCTTCGAACCATTGACTTCACCCTCGCCGCGATCTCTTCTCTTGTCACTTAGTTCGACTGAAGATAAAGAAGGGACCATTTTGCAATCCTGCGCTATCCCTTTCGAAGGGATCGGTATTTGATTGAAGAATCCTATGATCCCCTAACAGGTTGCAATGCATGACATTTTTGGTTCTTAGAGTCGAATAAGATTAAATTTCATTTAGGATGTTCAAACAATTTCACACCAATTCAATCATAACATAAAATTACTCACATCACAATTTCAACACGAATTCAGATACGTCAAACACATGCGTAAACTACTTATAATCACAACCATATACAAGCCTAAGTCTCCGAGTACCATACAAATAGTACTCTATTACAATAAGTAATAATCCAACTTACTTGAAATTTTCTCAATCGCTCAATCCCTCAATTGCTCGATCTTTTAATCGCAAGCCAATTTGTCTCTAGGTATCCTATAATACAAATAAGTCTTTTTAATACTTGTACTTTAAGGATTCATATTCTAAGTCATAATTTAACTCATTTTTCCATGTATACCTATTACGTACTAATGATTCGTTGTACTCTATTTCGGGGTTCGAATCCTAAATTAGCTTTTAATTTTGATTCCTAAGTCTTAAATATGCTCGAATCCTAATGTGACATTAATCACATTAAGCTCGAGTATTCAAATATCCTATTGGGTGTTAATTCAGTATTGTAAACTATTTAGTACACGCCAACCCTAATTGAGATATCGGATTTATTCTCGATGTGAGAAAATCTTACATTTTTATACATTTACTTAAAATTAAATGTTATTTCAGATTTGTTATTTTTCTAATTTCTATTATAATATTATCTAAATAACCCTAATTTTTTGTATTTATTAATTTTCAATTTCACATATTACTAATTTCTTACATTAACTACTTAATTTCCTAAATTACCCATACTTAATACTCCAAAGGCTAGGATTAGGTTTCCACATCAGAGATTAGCATCCTTAAACATCTAATTACCATCTAAATTAGTAATTAGTGTCATAATCACATAATTAACCCAAAATTACCCAATTTTTCCATCATTTTAGAGCTAAAAATTAACTTAAAAATTTCGAAAATTAATTTTAAAAAAAATGGTTTCATAGCACTATTTTGTATCACATGAGCATCCTACAGAAAAAAATTGAGCTCCAAACTACACTCCTAAACCTATTTATTTTTAGTTCTAATCATACTCGGTTTTGTTCAATTTGTCAAGAACCCTATATTTTCAGACGTGATTAAACTAAATCACTATTTTCCCCTAAATCTGCATATAATAAAACCTCAGAATAACAAGTTTTATAATTTTCTGGGCAAAATAACTATTTTTATGAAATTATATAAAATTGGGATAATTAAGGGACTCACTCGGTTCGATGCTTTCTGGCCATCCAAACCCAGTCTAAGGTTATCAATCAGCCCAGACGGTGGGTCTAGAGTAGAGTGGTGGTGGTGGCTCAGTCCCAAGTGGTGGTGAGGTGTGGGTTTGGCTTACTTGTCCAATCTACACAGTTTTTTTTTCTTTTTTTGTTTTTTGGATTTTCTCTTAAATTTTTAAGTCTCTCGATTTTTCTTAAATTCCTCACTGCCCAAATGAGTTCTGGAAATTTTTCCCCTATTTATAGACGATTTTGGTAATTATTATGCATTAATTAGACATGACTTTGCCCAATTTCCTTGATTTTTGGCTTTTGTGTTGCCTAATTCTAATTGGTTGATTTTTATTTTGCAGATCTTAACCTGCCACGACTAGATTTGGATCATTCTATCCTCTTCTGATTTTTTTCTAATTTTTCCATAATTAATTTATAATTTTCTTTAATTATTTACTTAATTTTTTGCCAATTTAGGTAATTTCGCATATTTTTATCTACACATAAATACGTATGGGGTACATGTGAACATTCCTAATTATTATTTAGGTCATTCTAAAATTTTTAGTATACATATAATCTATCTCTAGTAATTTATTAGTTATTAGATTACACTTTTCGCCTTTTCGGTGATTAGCAATTATTATGCTTAAAATTTGAAAATTTTATAATATCCTATTTTACTACTTATTTTCTTAAATTCACGTTTATAAGGTCATTTTTACTAATATTTCTCTCAATAGTTTATAATTTGGGTTTGATCGGATCCTTGAACCAATCGCCGTAAACCTTGTGCTTTAAGTTCAATCCTATAGTCACTTAGCTTAGTTTTAGGGCTTACATTTAATTAAATCATAAATTCCTTAAGTTAGTATCGTTAGAAATCTAAATTAAGATCTCAATTTGATTATTCTAAAATTTCTATTATTTTACATATATAGAATATAACAATTTTTATTAATACTTTTCATTACAATAATTTTTTTATCAAAGTTTATTATCTTATACATACATATATATATATATATATGCCTATTTAATTCTTTAATTTCTTTTTAAACACTACTCCATATTCTAGAAGTTTTTAGAATGTGCTGATTTACCCTAAAACCTTACCTTAAATCCTAATTCTTCTTTTATTTCCCCACCGCATTTTTTTTTCCTCTTTCTATCGACTTTCTCTTTGTCCCTCCATTCTCACACCCCTAACCTCTCTTTCGCATCTCTATCCCTTTCAATCATCCCTGTCTCCCTCATCATCTTCTCTCACTTTCAACCCCATCCCCGTGTCCAATCATCCCTCAATTCATCCTCTTCTCTCTCTGTTTCTCGAGTCACCCCAAACCCCTCCCCTCCTTTAATCATTACCTAACCCTTGACCCTACATCCTCTCTCGCTTCTCGCCCCTAACCCCTAACCCCTAACCCTACATCCTTTCTTGTCTCTTACCCCCTACCTACTCTTCCAACCCTCCCCCCCCCAATCAGTAAACACAAATGCTCAATTCATTTCATTGCCCGTTCTAGATTCAAATTTTGGGTTTTCTCTCAGTTAGGTTTGGTTTGTTTTCGTTTCTACACATTTTGAGCTCATTCTGGTAATTAACAGTAATCGATTATTTAGGTATTTATTTAAATAAAAAGTAATTTTTGTATTTTTGTATATGTTAGGTCCTCATTCATGCCATTCGATGATCTCATCTTGATTTGAATTCACGAACCGTTTTGATTTCATATTAGGTACCATATATATAGTGTACATCTTATTATTATTATTTTATTTATTATTTCTGTTGTTACTGTTGAATTAAATATTGTTAGTATTTGATTACTACTTTTAAATTATTCGATTATCAAGTTATATAGTGTTATTTTATATAAGAGTTATTGTTAAATATATTTTATCGTATTTCAGATTATTAGTTATAGATAATTATGTTGGAGCTAAATTTCTGTTTTTTTTTTTTTTTGGTATTCAAGTTGGGTCACTCATTTCTATTTATTTATAAAATATGGTAATGATAGTATTCTACGTTAGTCCCAAGTATCGATTTTGTGTACTATAATATTATTTTATTATTAGTATGATTTATTATAAATATCGATGATTTTGTGATCTAACTATTTTATCACTTTAGTATTATGTATATATATGTATAACATATTATATTACACATAGTATGTCCACTTTATATGTCAACTATTATTATGCTATTCATTACGAGATTTTACAAATCATACTATTTTTTAATTAAGTACATATTATTTACTTACCATATCAACTCGATAATCTATATATTTTGATACTCTAAACATGTGTCCACTTTATATTTTCTTATATATATATATAGATAAATATATATTATTTACTTTACCATTTACTATAAATAAGTGATTTTATATAGTTATATCAACTTTTTGGCTCAATCGTATTATGTTATATTTCTATTCTGGTATTATCATTTAATTCAACAATTTCTTTCGGGACCTTGATTTGATAGATTATAGATTCATCGATAATTTCTAAGTAGAATTTAATTGTAGAATACTTAAAGGTTAACGTGTTACTTGTTTTTCAATTAGATTCATGGTGTTTAGTTTTTCTTATTGAGGTTTGAGCTTTTGTTCGAGTTTTGATATTAGAGTCCTATTTTCGATTTTGGAGCGATTCTAGGTACATAATGCTTGGTTATTGCTTGTGCTTGATAGGGCTTAAGAATTAAATTGCACTAAATTTATATTTTGCTTAATTAATTTAGTTTGTTGATTTTGCTTAACCCGCTTACTCTAGGAGCTCCCAACGATAGTTCTCTAGAGCAGCAACCACTGATCATATGCAAGGTTTTCCTAGTAGACTTTCATATGGGATGATGCAACTGCAATTTTAGGTTTCTGATCTCTGGACTCTGGGCATAAAGGATTTAAAGGATCATTTATATTATATGCACCTATATGTGTAGACACAAATCATGTATGGTGGGGTTATAAGTACCCCTTTGATGATTGTTGACCTAAATTAAAGATAACTAAATTGTTGTTTGTTTATACATTATTAAAGTTGCATTATATGCATGTATATGTTTTTGGCTTGACATCAGTGTATGTTTGTACACTCATATTGAGCTTTAGCTCACTTTTCTATTTTTTACAACTGTAGGATAATTTGATAAGTTTGCGACAAGTATGAAAATAACTATCATCGGGTTAGGAAAGATAGGTGCTTAGTTCTATATGTTGTAAAAGATGAAGATCTGGTTATTTAGTATGTCTGGGGCTAAAGTAACTTGCCTATAAGTCATACAAATTGTTGTATCTGGAGATTTGTTGTTTTCTACTTGATAAGCGATTATTACCAGTGATTTTAGAGAATGTAGTCAGTTTTAAAGCCTTAAAGTATTCTTAAATGATAGGGACACATGGCAGGTTGTGGTGCTCTTCGGTTCTAAGGCATTACAGTTAGTGATAGGAATCAATTTTCCGGACCAATCACATACAACCAAGTTAGAGGACTTTAAGAACTCACATAAAGAATATTAGCTCATAGCCTCATCCAAAACAAGAATTTCTATCCTAACCTCCATGTTTCACTCTACTGTTAACTTAAACACCGAGCTCTAATGTACACTGGCATAGTTTATGAGGTTGCCAAGCTGACGTGCTAACCTACTTAGCATACAGACCAACTTGTCAAGCAACATTGCCATGACACAAATAGCATTCGAGCTGCCCAACTTCAAATGGCTGTTTGAGCTGAATTCCCAAGTTGACTACCCACACTTGACCCCAATCCCAGGTGAATATCTTAAGTAACTAATAGACTAAGCTCTAACCTGATCTTGATCAGGTCAGTCTAACTATAAACCATCTTTTTTTTTTTTTATTTCGTTCGAACTGTACCATATTTCAGAATGTTAATCACTACACGATACGTGTCTTCTAATACAATGTTCCAGAAGGATTCTTTGTTTTTTCATACTGAATATTCTTATCTTTTTTACCTTTTTTAGTATATTTACGTATTCCAATTGTAAATTTCCCTTTTATCTTTCCATACGTACTTGTAATCCTAGTGAAGCTAATATATAAAACCATTTGTTGTATGTAGACATCACTACTTTTGATCATCAAAATATATAAATTTTTTTTGTTTTTTTTAGCAACCCTAGTATTCTCACTATCCTTCTAACTCTTATCTATTCCATTTACTAAGGAGTAATAGAGAGTGACCCTATTATTCAGACTAATGAGTCATATCGGGTAGATTGTAAGCCGAGTAGGATCGACGAGTGCATCATATCCAATCGGTAGTTGCCCAGACTTTGCTAGTCTTCTTCTACTTTCTTTCGATCCTCTTCGTTGTGGTCCTCTTCCGTATATTTGACCTTGGAGACACATTAGTTTCACTGGTACCAAACACAATTTTGAGAGGGAGTATATGAAATTACAGTGAAGTTTCGGTTCGTATTTGCTGATAATGGCTACTGTGTTCCTTCCATAGCTGCTTCAATGCGTTCATGTGGAGTAAGTCTTGAAGTTTTGAGTTATGTAGTGAAGACTTGTGTGTTAGTAAGTTTAGTTCCATTGTTATTCTGTTTTTACTTTGTTTTTCATTACGAAAACAGAATAAGCTCATTTATATCTTGTTCAAGTGATTATTGGGTATTGAAGTTGTTGGAATGTATTAGTCAAAGTTTTGAATAGTAAGAAAGCAGTGTTTTTCTATATATTATGTTGTTAATTTGTTGGAAAAGTATTATAGCGTTTAAGGTGTTATTGGAGACCAGAGTAGCAGTGCTCAACTTGGTCATGGTCATAACGGTAGTAACACTCTAGGGTTAGTTGATGATAAATTAGACAGGCTCACTAATCTTATTGAGAGTCTAATTACCATGATGCAAGTTAATAGACAATGACACCAAATTGTATCGCACCATAACCCATCCGAAAATGTTCTAGAGAGACATTACGGCCAAGGTAGTTGAGCCAATCGCTTAGTCTAACCCCCCTAAGCTGGAGAGGTAGCAAACCAAATTGTGAGATGAAGGCTGGAGTTAAAGGAGATTGAGGAAGATGATGAGGAGATAGATGCCAATGAATATGGGAAGGAAGAAGAAAAGGCTGAATATTATCAAGCACAAGAGCGAGGACGCTGAGCTTCTTAAGGACTTGATAATGTTAAGTTCCAAATCCTACCCTTTAATGGAAGTAGAGATGCAGACAAATATTTGGAGTAGGAAAAGAAAGTAGAAAAAGTGTTCGATTATTATGGATATACAAATGCTATTAAAGTACAACTTGTTGCACTTGAGTTCTCTAGATATGTTACCATATGGTTAGAGAATCTAAATGCAGCTAGAGCAAAGGATGAAAGACGAACAGTAAGAACTTAGGATGAGATGAAGAGGTTGTTGAGGGGTAGATTTATGCCCGAAACCTACTTGCAAGACACATTTGCTAAACTATAGGAACTTCACCAAGAAGGCCAATCGGTTGATAACTATGTAAGAAAATTCCAAATGCTAATGATCCAAGCCTACATGGACAAACCTGAGGCTCGTACAATATTGAGGTTTATTTCTAGACTTAAATATGAGATTTAAATTATTGTAAAAGTATAGAAGTTTTATACTATCGAAGAGGCAATTAAGATGGCACAGAGGGTTGAAAAACAAAGGAGAAATGCTTCAAGCTGACCTAAGTCGACATTTTCCTGAACCCCTATTCCACGCTAACCTGTTCATGCCGAGCTAAGGAGAGAAATGACTGACCTAATGATAGTTGGAATAGACAGTAGGGCTAAGCAAGCCAATCGAGTTGAGCTAAGGTTAAGCTAACCCCGAGGACATATGAAAGATGACAGACCTCAAGATGTAAGACTAGTGTGGTAAAGTCCTTTAAATGCTTGGGCTTCGGATATATGGTTGCTGAGTGTTCTAACTGATGTGCCATGGTGCTCCAAAGAGATGTCATGGATAGCACCAATGAGAACGAGTCGAGGAGGAAAAGGATATAGGAATTATTGAAGCCAATGAGGAAGAAGAGGCTTGTGTCTATAACGACTACGGAGAGGTGATGACTTTAGTGCTGAAATGCATATTATGTTCCCTGCCAAACTCCGAAGAAGACTAGAGAAAGAATCTATTTCATACGAAGTGTACCATCAAAGAAAAGCTATGCACCATCATAGTGGATAGAGGAAGATATACTAACGTCGTCGTACAGTACTTTATGTAGAGGTTAGGATTGCCGATCTCTAAGCACCTCCGACCTCACAAACTACATTAACTTCATGATAAGGGCGCTCTGCACATTACAGAGCAAGTAACCATGCTATTCAATATTAGAAATGTGTATAAGGATAAAGTAGTGTACGATGTCATCCTAATGGGAACTTCATATCTATTGCTTGGAAGACCTTACTTGTTCGATCGACATATTACTCACGATGGATACAAGAACATATATGCCTTTGTTAAGGACGAGAAGAAGAGTATACTACAACCTATGACACTGAACTAAGTGAATGAGACCTATAATTAGCTCACCCAAGCTACTAAGAAGAAAGCTTTAATAATGAGCCGAAAAGAGCTTCGAGCTACCGATAAGGCTAACAAGCTTATGTTCTTGTTGATTAGGAGATTATTAGAGATAAGAGATCTAGAAGAAGTACTTGCATAGATTCGAAGGTTGATAAATGAATTTGCAGATCTGTTTCCTAAAGAGTTGCCTAAGGGACTACCCCTAACCCTTGGCATAGAGAATTGTATCAATCTATAGCCTAGCACCACCCTACCAAACTGACTTACTTACAGAATGAATCTTGAATAAGCTGTTGAGCTAAAATGATACGTGGATGAGCTCATAGAGAGAGGATACGTAAGGGAGAGCATGAGTCCTTATGTTATGCCAACTCTGCTTATCCCAAAGAAGGATAGTTTATGGTGCATGTGCATCGACAATTAAGCAATCAACTAAATTACTATTAAGTACAGATATCTGATATTGAGACTCAATGACATGTTAAATGAGATTCATAGCGCCAAGATATTTTCAAAGATTGACTTGCAAAGTAGCTACCAACAAATTGGCATGAGACTAAGTGATGAATAGAAGACTACTTTAAAGACAAGGCATGGTCTTTACGAATGGCTGGTTATACCGTTTGGATTTATAAGCGTACTGAACACATTTATGAGGCTTATAAACCATATGATATGCCTTCTAATCGGGCGATATGTGGTCATATACTATGATGTCATATTAGTGTACAATATCGACCTGAACAACCATGTTCAACGTCTTTAAGTTGTTTTTAATATTTTACGAGCCAAGAAGTTATTTGGGAACCTGAAGAAGTATACATTCTGTCAGGGCGAAGTGGTTTTTCTTGGTTATGTGATATCAAGGGAAGAAATCCAAGCTAATGAGGAGGAGGTCTAAGTTGTCTTGGAGTGGCTAACGCTGAAAAATATTACCAAAATACAAAGTTTTGATGGCCTTTCTTCTTTTTACAAGCAATTTATTAAGAACTTTAGTACCATTGCAGCCCCTTTGACTGAGTTGACCAAGAAGAGTGAAGGGTTGAGATGAAATGATTGAGCTGAGCATAACTTTAGGGAGATTAAAGAGAAGATTACTTCTACCTGATTTTGATAAGCAGTTTGAGCTAAAATGTGATGCATTACATTAGGCAATGGAATTGGTGTTATCTTGATGCAAGAACAATAACTAGTTACCTACCATAGTAAGAAGCTCAATGGTGCCGTACCAAACTATTCTACATACAAGAAAGAGTTGTACTTTCTTTTTCAAGCTCTTATTATCTGGAAACACTACCTATTGCTATGAGAGTTTGTTATTTACACTGACCATGAATCACCAAAGCAACTTGTAAGTCAAAACAAACTTTCGAAGAGGTAAGCTTAGTGGTTAGAGTTTATGAAAAGGTTTTCATATGTAATCTGACACAAAAAGGGAAGCGCCAACGTGATTGCTAATGCTCTATCACGTCAGTAAACCTTATTGACCACCTTACAAACTAAATTACTAGGATTTTCATTTATCAGCAAGCAATATGCTCATGATCCTCATTTCAGTTCTATTGTAGAATAGTGCAAAGATAGAGTTGCTATTGGAAGCTATTATATCTGAGATGGTTATTTGTTCAAAGAAAGAAAGCTATACATACCTAGTTGTTCCACATATGAGCTATTGGTGAGGGAAGCTCACAGTGGTAGATTATTTGGTCACTTTAGAGAAACCAAAACAACCCATTTGTTAAAGGAGAATTTTTACTAGCTTGCTTTGGCCAAGGATGCCCATAAGATAGTTAGAAGTTGCAGGGTGTACAAGAGAGTTAAGGGGAAAAGAGAGCCCTATGGAGAGTATATGCCCTTGCCAACACTAACCTTACCTTAAGCTGACCTTAGCATAAACTTTGTCCTAGGTTTACCCCGAACATCTAGGGGAAAAGACTCGGTCTTCATTGTAGTGGACCACTTTAGCAAAATGGTAGACTTCATCAATGCTATCGAACTAACGATGCTTTATATATTGCTGATTTGTTTTTGTAGGAAGTTGTCTGACTATACGGAGTGTCTAATACTATTGTTTCAAATCGAGACACAAAATTCTCGAGCTATTTCTAGAAGACTCTTTAGAGAAGACTAGGGACTAAACTTGTGTTCAACTCTAGTAGCCGCCCTCAAACTAAAGGTCAGACTAAAGAACTGAACAAGACGCTAGGCAATTTACTCGAAGCTGTCATAAGAAAGAATCTAAAAGATTGGGATCTGTGTCTACCAGTTGTGGAGTTTATGTACAACCAAATTGTCCACAACACTATTGGAAAGACTCCATTAGAGATCGTCTATAGCCTTAATCCTACTATTCCATTAGATTTGATTGGTGCCCTTACAGCTATTAAAGAAAGTCAATATAGAGTTGACTGAGCCCAAGAATTGCAAGAGTTACATTAGTCTGTGATAAAGAAGATTGCCAAGTTTAACCAAAGACAACAAGAGATTGGTAGTTAAGGTCAATGGGCTATTTCTTTCAAACCAGGAGACTTTGTATGGATTCACCTAAACCGAGAGAGATTTTTGCACTTAAGATAGAGCAAGCTATCTCCATGAGTTGATGGTCCATTTAAGGTCCTGAAGAAGATCAACTGCGATGCTTACCGGATTAAACTACTAGAGAACTATGGCGTTTCTTCCACTTTCAATGTGTCCGACCTGATTCTCCACCGACTAGAAGGAGAAGAACCTACAGATGCATTAAAAGAATGAGAGCCTAAGACCACTTCATATTTGAGGATAAATCTTTTCAACCCCAAAGCAGATGATAGGAATCAACTTTTTGGACTAATTACGTGCAACCGAGTTAGAGGACTCCAAGGACTCACCTAAAAAATATTAGCTCGCAACCCCATATAAGACAAGAATTCCTATCTCGACCTCCATGTTTCACTTTACTACCAACCTTAATACCAAGCTCTTACGTGCGCTAACATAGTTTTTTAGGTTGCTGAGCCGATGTGCCAACTTACCCAACATATAGACCGACTTGCCAAGTAGCATTGCCATGACACAAATAACATTCAAGCTGACTAGCTTCAAGTGATTATCCAAGCCAAACTCCCAAGCTGACTACTCGCATTCGACCCTAATCCCAATCGAATATCTTAAGTGACTAATAAATTAAGCTCCAACTAAATCCAAATTAGGTTGGCTTTGACTATAAACCCTCTTTTCTTTATTTCTTCTAAACTGTGCTATATTTTAGAATGCTAGTCACCATGCAACACGTGTCTTCTAGCACAACATTTCATAAGGATTCTTTATTTTTCCATACTGAATATTTTTTATCTCTTTCACCCTTTTTAGTATATTTCATGTATTTCAATTGTAAATTACCCTTTTGTTTTTCCATATGTACTTGCAACCCTAGTAGGGCTAGTATATAAGCCCCATTTGTTATATGTAGACATCACTACTTTTGATCATCAGAATATATAAGTTTCTCTTTTGAGCAATCCTAGTGTTCTCACTAACCTTCTAACTCTTATCTATTTCCTTTAACAAAGAATAGTAGCAAATGACCTTATAGTTCTTTGGACCGATGAGTCATATCTGATAGATTATAGGCTTAATAAAATTAATTGGTGAGTTATATCTTATCAGTAACTGCCCGGAATTTACTAGTCTTCTTTTACTTTCTTTCAGTCCTCTTCATTGTAGTGTTTCTCCATGTGTCCGACCTTAAAGACGCATCAGCTGGAGAATGTGATGTAAGGTAGCTCTAATTTACTTGCTTCAATCAAAGGACCAAGGGTAGAACTTCCTTCATTTGATGGTGAGAATTTCAAAGATTAGATTTATAAGGCTAAATAGTACTTTCCAATCGAATCTACACTTGAGAATTGGAAGGTTTGTATAGCATCAATGTATTTTCAAGTGTAAACCCTTAGATGGTACTATCATTACTCTCAAAACCATACAAATGTTGTAAGTATTAGTTGGAATGAGCTGTTAAATGTAATGCAATCTCAATTTGATGATAAAGTTTATGAGGATCCATTAGTAGAATTAAAAGAGCTATGGCAACATGGTAGTTTGCAAGAATATCTTAAAAGGTTTGAGCACCTTATGACCATAGTATTGCTATTTAAATTTGTGCTACTGAGCTGGTTTTTAAGCAAGTTAAACAGTTCAATATAGTATTTAGTACGCATGTTCAGACCTAAAAACCTCCAAAAAGCCATTACCCTTGCTAAATTACAAGAGGCCAATCTTCTTTCATTCATAAAACCTTAAAACCCTTAAATTACCATCTACCTAACCTATACACTCTCTAAAATCCCATGCTCCTGCAAAGATAAGTACCCAAAATAACCCAACTCATTCCCCTATTCCCATTAAAAACACTAACCAGTCACCTTCCAAGCCTAACCTTATTAATCAAAATAACCCACGCATTACTAGAAGAATTTCACTTGAGGAACTTAAAGAAAAAAGATGGAAGAAGCAATGCTTCTGGTGCGATAAACCCTTTAGACTAGGTTATAAGTATAGGAATAAAAGATTGAGTCTACTGATAACTCTTATTTTAAACATATTTTACATGATGATTTTATAGTATTTTCCTTACATCTTTGGTTTTCTTTAAAGAAATTGATATTTAATTAAGTAAAATTTTGATTTTAAGGTTTGAACGCGTTCTTGAATTGAAAACGAAGAAAAGGAATCAAATTTCACTCAATTTGGAGTTCAAATGAATGAGTTATGAAGTTTTGAAGTTACACAGTTTGGAACACAGTTGTATCCCCAAGCTGTGTCCATCCAGGGAAAATTTGCCAATGTCAGAAAGTTACACGACCTGGGGACATGACTGTGTCCCAGGCCGTGTCTGGTGATGAAAACAGAAACCTTACAATACATTATAAAAGGACATACTAGGGTTTCGAAAAAGGGAGAGACACTAGAGAAGAGAAGAGACATGAGGAGAAGGAGAAGAAAAAGGCGAAAGCAACACCAACTTCAAGATTGGAGAGATTTTTCATTAATCAAAGGGGTTTTCATGTTTTATTTCATGCTTTTATTGGAACTCATTTTTAGTTTCATTATGATAGCTTAAGATTCATGTATTTAGGATTATGGAACCTAAGGTTTCATGTGACTATTGGATTGATTTATAATTTTCAATAAAGTTTCTATATTTTCTTAATTCAATTATGTTATTTAATTATTAATTGATATTTCTAGAGTATCAATCTATGATATTATGCATGATGATTGAGAAATTACATGTGTAATAAGATCTTGACATAATTGGAGAGAACTACATGTGTACTTAGAGATAAGATACATGTTTCTTCCGAAAAGTTGTTTGTTTGTGTAGGAATTCATTATACATTAATGCGATTCTAAATTATATTACTAAGTGTAGAGATTCCGGTAAATAATTTAGGATTAAGGTTAATATGCTTAAGAAAGGTATTAACTTTAATTGTGAATCCCTCCGGTCAAGAATAATAGAGATTGAATTGGATACATTTTAAGCGGTCACATGTTAAACACTAAGGGAAATAATTCCTAAATACGTTATTACCTTCTTGAAGTCATTCTTAATTTTATCGCTTTCTAAATTACTTAATCAAGTCTCATAATTAGATTAGTTTGTTAATTTTAGTATTTTTAATTAATTCAACTCATCACAATTTTCCGGTTAGATAATAGAGCTAAGGTTAATATTAGTACTTGAAGTCTTTAAGGGATCGACTCGAACTCACATTCGCTATATTAAAACCGATAGGTGCACTTGCCTGATATCATCTACTAATGGTAGAAACTAATGAAGAATGAGAAGGGGAAGATATGGAAGAGGCTAAGGATACAAAGGAACTGGAATTGGATTTATCCAATCTAACTCTCTGATCACTTAATAGTTGTGGTAGGGAAGAAGTTGCATGAAAATCACTAGGTACTACAACAGGAGAAGGTTGAATATTTTAGTTGATATGGGAAGCTCTTTGAATTTTGTTGATGCTCAATTGATTAAGGGAATTCATTGCGAACTCACTGCTATTAAACTACTGAAGGTGGTGCTTATCGATGGTGAAGCATTATACAGCAAGGAAAAAATTGACAAATTTTTATGGAGCATGTAGAACAAGGTGTTTGAAGTTGAAGTACACCTACTCACACTAAATGGGTATGGTTTAATTTTGGGAATTCCTTGGTTAATGAATTTAGTACTATACACTAGAACTTCCGAGAACTTACGATGGAATTTGAATGGCAAAAGAAGTGGTGTCACCTCATGGACGAGAAGGAGCAAATTAAGCAAATTGAAGTAAAGACACTCTTTAAGCTGTTACTCACGAACACTTCCTCATAGGTGCAATGTTGGGTTGTATGTAGGGAGCACGTGGAAGGAAAAACAATTCAAAATGATTGCTTCTGGCCAGAGTTGGTGGACTTGTTAGAAGAGTACCATGAATTGTTTGAAGAGCCTAAAGAGCTGCCTCTAAACAGGGCTTTTGACCATAAAATTACACTGTAAGATAACACTAAGGTAGTGACCATATGGCCATATAGATATTTTGTTGTGTAGAAGGACATGCTTGAAGGGAGGATTAAAGAAATGCTTAGTAGTGGAGTGATTCAACAAGTCATAGTCCATTCACTTCCCCAATTGTGTTGGTGAAAAAGAACAATACTTGGAGAATGTGTGTAGACTATCAACACCTAAATAAAAACACTATTAAGGATCAGTTTTCTATATCTATAATTAAAGACCTATTTGATGAACTTCATGCTGTAAGTATTAGATCCAGCTATCATCAAATTAAGATGCATTCAAGTGACATATTCAAAATGGCTTTTAGAACTCATGAGGGACTTTATGAATTTTTAGTTATGCCCTTTGAGCTTACAAATGCTCTATGTACTTTTCAAGGGCTAATGAATCATATTTTCAAGGAATATATGAGGAAGTTTGTCTTGGTGTTTTTTTATGACATTTTGATTTATAGTCGAACTATGGAGGAACATGTGATTCATTTGTTGTTAGTGTTTAAGGTCTTAAAGAAGGAGAAACTCTTCTTAAAGAGGAGTAAATGTGTCTTTGGGGTAGTAAAGATTGAGTATTTAGGCCATGTGATTACTAAAGATGGTGTGGCAACCGATCTTAAGAAAGTGGAAGCAATTAATTCATAGCTGATTGCTAGAACGCTGAATGAGTTGCATGGTTTTCTTAGCCTTATTGGGTATTACAAGCACTTTATCTATGGTTATGGTGCTTTTTCTAGACCATTTACCTTAATTTTAAGGGTCAGTTCAGTTAGAGCAAAGAAGCGAAGGAAGCATTCAACAAGTTGAAAACAACCTTCACTAAAGCTCCTACTCTTAAACTATTAGATTATTCAAAGACCTTTATAAATGAAACTAATACGAGTGGAGATGGGATTGGGGTGGTACTTATGCAAGAGGATCATCCTATTGCATACCTAAGTAAAACATTGCCCCTAAGACAATAAGGACTCTTAACTTATGAAAAGGAGCTCTTAACTTTGGTGTTAGCAATGAAGAGATGGCGACACTACCTATTGAGTAGCAAATTTATCATTCGGACTGATCATCATAGTTTGAAATATTTGTCAGAGCAACGTTTGGTAAGTTCCAGCTAACATAAATGGCTAATCAAGTTGCTTAGGTTGGATTATGAGATACATTTCAAGAGAGGGAAGGCCAGCAATATTGCTGATGCACTTTCTAGGAGAAAAGATGTTGAATTGTAAGTCATTAGGCTGAAGTTAGTGGCTCCAAAATTGCTAGAAGAAATAAAGGTTAGTTAGGAATTACCCATAGGTATGGAGACATAATAAGGAGGTTGAAAGAGGGTTAAGATGGTAGGAAGTTTGTCTTAAACAAAGGGTTGTTGAAGAAGAAAGGGAGAATTGTTGTTGGTCTTCAACTTACCCTAAAGAGAATGCTACTTAAGATTTATCACAATGGAGTGATAAGAGGACACTCAGGTTATCAAGACACATACAAGTGATTGAGTTCAATCTACTATTGGCAACAAATGGAGTGTGAAGTCAAGCAACATATGAGAGAATGTACGATTTGCCAATGGCATAGAGGAGAAAATGTAGCTTATCTTAGTCTATTGCAGCCATTACTTATTCCTATTGAATGTTGGGTCGAAGTAAGCCTTGATTTTATTGAAGGACTCCTAAAATCTAATGGGAAGGATATGATAATGGTAATGATGGATAGATTTAGCAAGTATGGGCATTTTATATGACTCTCTCATCCTTTCACAACCCATCAAGTTGTTATGGCTTATGTGGATCATTTGTATAAAATATAAATTACATGGCTTACCAAAGAACATAGTCAACGGCCATGATCTAATTTTCCTAAGTCACTTTTGGAAGAAATTTTTCTAACTATAGGGAGTCCCTTTATATTAATCAACGGTCTATTACCCCTAAAGTGATGGCTAAATTGAGATAGTTGATAAGTGTTTAGGCACTTATTTAAGGTATAGGACTAGTGAGTACCCTAAAAGATGGAGCCAACTTCTGCCATTAGCTGCGTAGTGGTATAATACGACATATCACACTAATGCTAAACATATACTTTTTGAGTGCCTTTATGGATATCCTCCTCCGACACACCTGCCCTATATTCTAGGTGATTTAAGGAATAATACTATAGACATTACATTGTTTAACTAGGAAGAAATCATCAAACTACTCAAGTTTCATTTGAAACGAGCATAGAATAGGATGAAGCAAATGGCAAATAAGAAGAGATCATATAGTGTGTTTCAAATTGGAGAGTAGGTGTAGCTTAAACTATACCCCTACAAATAGACTAGTTTAAAGTCAAAACAAGAGCAAAAACTCATGGCTAAGTCTTTTTACCTTTATTGAATATTGGACACTATAGATTTAGTCGCCTATCGGCTTGATCTGCCAAAGGAGGCCTCTATCCACCTGACTTTTCACATGTCGGAACTAAAGCTACCAGGACCACCATTATCTTCTTCAGCAAACCTACTTGCAAAGATAGTTGAAGGGTTTATTCTTGAAAGGATTTTGAAAAGAAAGTTGATTAAGAGAAGAAACTCAATTGAAGCACGAGGACATATGAAGTGGAAATGACGACCTATCTTTGAAGCTACTTAGGAATATATAATAGATCTACGCCTTAAGTTTCCTAATTCTCCATTGGGGATAATAGATCTTGGAAGAGAACGAAATGAAATGGGAAAACAAAATATAGGGTTTATCAATGGAAGTATCGAGAGATGAGGTAATTCATGTGAACTAAGTGTTGGCTTGTTAAACAGACATGAGACTCCTCTCTCCAGTAATGTTAAATTAGATGTAGGCCTGGCCTAAATAGATGTAGACACTCAAAATTTGCCCCCTTGTATTTGCAATAAAAGAAAAGGGTTCTAATTTAAAAAAAAAAATTGAACAATTAAACAAAAAGTGTTAAAAGAGTTCAAGTTGAGTCAGTTAGTCAGTCTTTTGGAGCCGAGTCAGCCAATAGTCCAAAGCATATGTGTGATTTAATAAATTTAGAGCCTTCAAAATTTTTGGGAAGGTGATCTAATTTAATCTTTAATTGTTCTTGACTAGGAGAATTCTCTATTAAAATTAATAACTTTCTCAATCTTATTAACCCTAATCTTTAGATTACCTAATAGAATCTTTTCTTCATAGCATAATCAAAAGGTTTTGATAAACAAATCCTGAAGGTTGAATCATATATACATCTTCTTGAAGTGTTCCATTGAGGAATTTATTATTAATATCTAGTTGATGGAGAGATTACCTTCTGGATAATGTAAGAGTAAGAAAAAGACGAATAGTGTAAGGTTTAGTTATGAGGCTAAAGGTTTCATTATAGTTAAGCCCAAGTCATTAATGAAAGCCTTTTGCCACAAGACGAGCTTTGTATTTTGGAATGGAGCCATCAGAAGCTCATTTAACCTTAAACACCCATTTATAACCAAGAAGATTTTGGTCATTGCGCAGAACAAGATCCCATGTGTGATTACGGTGAAGAGCATTAAACTCTTTAAACATAGCATTGTGCCAAGTAGAATGTGTAAGTACTTAGGAGACACGTAGGTTCTAAGGATGGAGGAAGAGGACAAGCAGTGACATGATTAACAATCATAAAGTTGAAAAATTTGGAATTCTTTTTCTTATTGCCAACTGCTCTTGGGGAGGAATGAAGAATAGTAGAAGTAGAAGTAGAAGATGTAGATAGAGGCTAAGAGGATAATTTAGAAGCGAGAGTTGAATGAGGAACAATAAAAGAAGAGGGTAAAGAAGAAGGAAGGAGTATGGGAATGTAAAGAGGGACATTGGTTGGTACTTGTAAAGGAGTAGCTTCAGCATCAACTGTAGAAGATGAGGTAAAATCATTTTTCTAGAGAGGATTCCTTAGGTAATGCTTTAGAATGAAGTCTAAGGAAACTAAAGTAATCATAAGTGGCTACTTTCAAAGGAAAGACATCTTCAACAAACCGCACATGATAAGAGATAAACATTTTGTGAGAGACAAGATCATAGCATTTGTAAGCCGATTAAGAAGTAGAACAACCTAAGAAAAGATATGGAATAGAACGAGGTAGAAGTTTAGAAGAGTTGTAGTGTCGAAGCCATAGATACCCAAAAATCTTTAATCTGTCATAATTTGCTTTATGATGAAAAAGAAGTTCAAACAGTGTTTTGAGATTGAGTGAAGGAGTAGGCATTATCATGACTCTAAGGGAGGCTTAGTAAGATTGTATAAAATTTTCATATCATGTATACACCTATGATACAAAAATCAATTTATAAGTCAAAGATTGCAAGATTTTAATTAATTAATCACAAGAGTTTTCGATTTTAATTTATTTAATTATCGTAAAATATAAATAACTATGGATATCCAATATCCTAGTCCTTCATAACTACAAAGAATTGGTATCCCCTACCAAATACTAAGATGGGGTAAATCAATTTTATAAATTACAAGAAGTACTAAATGATATCGAACCTTAACATATACATACTTTCTACATGAGATATTTCTGTACCAAATATACGTTTCTCAATTAACTTTAACTTTGTCTCACATAACTTCAATTTGCACTCTGTAATCGAAATTTATCTCAATCCCAACTTAAATGAACCTACAAAATAAACTATTAGATAGTAAGCTACACAGGCTTACTGAGATATCCTTTTTACTATACTAGCAAGCAAGTTATCAAGTAATTAATTAATAGACATATAAATGCATGAACAAGTGTTGTGCCAAACAATATATACAATTGACCAACTACTACATATAATATTAGATTTAACACCTTTCGAGGTAAGAGTTGGAGATTTATCTGCGAAAATCACAACTAAGTACTAATACCTAAGCTTTTAACCATATATTGAAATTCCATATTTCACAAAATATATTTTCTTTTCCAAAAATCAAATAGTACACAAATTCCTAAGTCTAGTTGTGAGATGGCCCCCGTAGTCCAAATTTATGCCTTATAGCAGTGGTCTCTAGACTCGACACTCAGCTACCCATGGTTAGTGTCTTCACTGCCAAGTAAGCTCACAAACTAATGGTAGAGTCTTTTTGTACAAGTGCTTCTGCATTGTATTAATCATAAATATTCAAATCACATGAGATTCCTATCCTTATAAGGTCCTTCATTACCATTCGCGTGGTATGACTATCGAAATAGTAAATGTAATGTTCGTGCTTATACATGATCCATTTAATTTAAGATTAGTCAAATATGATTAAGTTAAATTATTAAGCAATCAACCAATATCAGTAAACCATTCAAATGATACAGTGGCCAATTATACAACCAATTCTTCAATTATCATATTTAATAATGTTTAGCACAATTAACAACCGGTATTAAGCACATGCATATCCCTAAACCTTAAGTATCAATTTATTAATATATAAAATTTAGGGGCATTAACTACAAGTATAAAATAAATATAAAGTCATTGGTAGTATTTACTTGACCAAAGCCGAAATGAATCATAACAATCAACAAGAAGCTTACCCTTCTAATTAGTGTATGATATTAAATAAAATAATAAGAACCTAATGAGTGTCTAGATGTAATACTAAACGACTTAACTAGCTAACTATCTATTTTATGATTTCCATTTTCACTTAGGTATTAAATTGCATATAACTTTTTCATTTTAAATAAGATTTTTATAAACTTATGGTCAATTTTTATCTTTTTTGGACGTACTTTTACATAGCAAGATCCATTTTGGATATTGGAATTTACATTTTCTATTATAATCTTGAAATGTTACAAATTTATTTATATTTGGCCTAAATATTTTTAGTTATTATTTTGAGCTTTTCTATATCGATTTTATAGCTTAATTAATTTCTAAATTTTATATTCTTGAAATATTTTTATTTTTAGGTTCATTTTGTAATAATTTATTTATTTTACTATTTCTAAGCTTACATCATTAATTATATTACTTTTTTTTTATAATTTTAATTTTTGAATTAATTTATTATTATATTATCATTTTTGTAAATTGCAGTTTAATTAAAATAAATTAGGAAAAGCTGATGTGGTAGCTTCCTATTGGTCCAAGATACAATTTTCTTATTTTGCTCAATTTTTGTATTTTTAACAATTTCATAATATTAATATATACATATATAATTTCCTAAAATCATTAAATATTAAATCATAGTAGAAAATTACTCTCGTTTCTTCCATGAAGTTCATGTCCAGCATAAACATATATATATTTATTTATTTATTAACTTATTTTAAAGAATTAAAGTATTCTTATACATATATATTTCTTGGTATATATAAAGTTATGTATATTTATACCATATGATACATATATCTATATAAACCTCAAAAAAATAGAATACCATATATATATATATATATATTTATGCATACATGTACTCCCCTTATTTT
>JAMXBB010000002.1:31407075-31515277 GCA_024138015.1 Lumnitzera littorea
TTTTTAAAAGTAAGTAACTTTAATTATACATATGTTAACATGTATTATATATATATATATATATAAACCGTATATATATAAATAACTAAGTAAATATAACATATGTGTACATATAGTTAAATATTTTTAAGCATATATATATATATGAATATATAAACTTGAAAAAGAACAACTATACATACAATTTAGATACATGTACATATAGTTTGTTACAAAGATACTAAAATACATATAATTCCTATTATATACTCCGAATACATGAAGTACTATAAAATACATATGCAAATTAAAGGATATAAATAATCTTATTTTATAAAAAGAAACTAAATACAACATAATTTATTAAGTTAATTATCCTTTATCTTGAGAATTCTTGGAAAAATGCCCTCTTTATCCTTCTTGAAATTACTAGGAAAGTGGTAATAGAGGAGTAATATGTTGTAAAAGAAAGGTGGTGGTTGATGGATTATAAGAGGAAAAATAAGAAAAATGAAAAGTTAGGGAAGAGTACAAAATTTGATAAGCAAAGAAAGAGATGATAAAGCATAGATGAAGTTTTAAAGTGTGAAAAAGGAAACAAGAAAAAGTGCATTTGTATGGCAATCATAACCGACAATAGAAAACAAAATGAAAAATGAGTGTGTTAACTTTTTTTTCCTTAATTTCACACATGAGATAAACATTAGTAATTTGATTTTATCCTCAAATCATTTCAATCCTAAAAGATAATAAAAGTAGCACACTTGGCAAACGAAAAGATGAGGGAAGAAAAGGAGAGAATAAGAAAAGAAAGAAGGAAAAGGAAGGAAGAAAAAGTTAATTTGACTTTTCTTATATTGTTTGTAACTTTTAGATAATATTTAAGATAAAATATAATGTGATTATGGAAGAAAATAAAGAATATAAAATTAATGTATATTATATAATGTATAAATATAAAGTATGTAGTAATATTAAATCAATACAAAATTGGCGCACATATATATATGAAATTACAAATAATCATAAGATAATATTTGTAATATTAATAATTTAGTTAATTGATTTATTACTCTTTATGTTTATTAGTATTTAAGAGTTATATCTATTCATTTGTTAATAATTTTACACGATCACACTCGTTAATCGATAATTTTACCATATTAAAACTTTATCATCGTTAAAATAAATTTATATGTTTTATAAGATTAGAGCTTTGATTTTAGGATTTTTATTATATTCGGATTCAATCTCTTACATTTTTGTATACATAGGATTTATAATTTTTATACACGATTAAAATTTCGAATAATATAATAAAGTTTTTCATATTTATTTTAGGTTTCATATTTAAAATTTTAATCAATTTTAAATTTATCAATTCCATTGACTTAGGAAAATTACTTATAATACTTGATTTCGACTTTATACTTAATTTGTGAGGTTTATAAATATCCCGTTAGTTGGGTAGGCTGCGATTTGGATGGCATAAGTCCAAAAACAAAGTGGTAGAGAAGCATGTTGTAGTAGGGATAAGGCTATTTCCATAAGATACCTATGGTGACGTTCAGCAAAACCATTTTGTCTAGGTGTTTAAGGAGGCGTAGTAAAATGCAATATGCCATTTGAGCTTAGATACGACTTCAACCCAATCTATTCACCACTGTTATCAGTATACAAAGAGAGTACGGGAACTTGACAGCTTTTCTCAACAAGAGATCGAAATTGAGGAAAAATAATATCCACGTCAGATTTTTTTTTTTTTTTTTTGTTTTCCTTATTGGATACAGCCAGATATATCTGGAGTAATGGTCCGCGAAAAATAACATAATAGTTAAAGTTGTCATGAGATGGTGAAACAAGACCCCATACATCAGAAAAAAAGTTGTGTACTTCGTAAAGAAGAACAGGCAAAGGGGTAACTTAAGACTTTTATTACATTGATAAGGATTACAACTAAATGAAACATTGAAAGGAAGAATTGAACACAAATTGGAATCTTGAAGAATGTTATTCAAAATGCGAGACGAAGGATGGCTTAAACGATTGTGCCATTAACGAGAAGAAAACACATTATTAGAAGTGACATAATTGAGTTGAGCTGTAGCCAAGGAAGAGAAGCAATAGAGATCACTCTGGTTTTTCCCTCGAAGCAGAGGCACCCCCCATGCGAAGATCCTTAACCCAAAAATGAAGAGGAAAAAAATCCAACGAGATATTATTAGTTTTGCAGAATTAGGCCACAGAAATCAATTTTTTTTTTTTAATAAGGATGGAACACATAGAACATTGTTTAAATGAAAGAAGCATAAACAAGAAGATAAAGTAGTAGAACTAGAATGAGTAATAGGCAAACTTGAACCATCACTAAGAATAATCTCTTCATGCCCACCATAATCAGAGAAGGATCGAAGATTAGAGACATCTGTGGTGACATGATGAGATGCACCGGTGTCTAGAATCCAATTTTAGGGAGAATCATGTGAGAAACTAGTGTGATTGACCTAAGGAACAATATCATTGTTTTTAAGGAGCGAGTAACGTTACGACATTCTTTGATAGAATGAACAGGCCTATCACAAAATTTGCAAAAAAACAACAGGATTATATGATGATTTGTGATGGCAAGAAGGTTGAAAGGATCGGCTTTGATGTGAGCCATGGTGTTGCCAAGCACAAGAATCGGCCTTTTGTGGAGCACTCTTGCCATAAGACTTAGTACGATTTTTTTGTATGGTTTTGTTGTAGAAAATAAAGATGTTGTCATTTTTGCTGTAATTCAAAATCAACTAGCTTGGCATGAAGTTCATCAAATGAGATAGGCGTATAATGAACACGAACTGCGGTAGAAATTTCCTTGAAATTGTCACCTAGATAATGCAGAATATGAAGAATTAAATCATCAGCAATGGAACGCATTTCTTGCAAATAACCAGAGATAGTTTTGTCATCGGGAGAAGTCTCCATCAAGCATTGCTTAAGAGACAAAATACAAGTGCGTGATTTATCGACATAAAGCTTCATGAGATAATCCTACGCATCCTTTGCTGTGGAGACAGAAGAGAGAGATGGGATTGAATAGAAGCCGTACATGCACTGAGGAGAATTTGAGCTTTGACGAAACCAAGTGACCTATGCAGGACTTGTTGTCTTTATTTTCATCATCAAGGAACTCAGATGGTTGAGTGGTGTTGCCCTTAGTGTCACTAAGAAGATCATACCCAATCAATGCCGAGAAAAGTTGGCATCTCCAAATAAAAAAAAATTGTTTGGGTAGCATGATAAAATGAGTTAGAGTTTGCAATAGAATGATTTGGTTTACAACATTAAGCCGCGAACGCTCTAATACCATATAAATGTAAAGCAAATACGAAAAAGAATTTTAATAATGCTTACTTTATTGAGTTAAACGATTTATATATATATATATATATATATATATATATAATTTAAAAAGATGTTACAACGGATAAAATGTAAAAAAATTGCTATATAAAAATGAATAGTTATCTTGTTCTAAAATTATAAAGCAGCTCCTATATTAATCTTAAATTGCTATATCTGAATGCAATTGGTTCATTAATGTATCTTGCTAATAGTATAAGAATTGATGTAACTTTTGCCGTCAAATTCTTGCTAGATTTAGTTTGTGTCCAACACGAAGATATTATTAGAATGAAACTAAACATGTTTTTTAATATATTTGAGAACCATTGATATAAGCTAGTTATTTGCAAATGGATTAAGACCACAACTCATTGGTTATGAACATCATAAGTACCTTTAGTGATCTACACAACCCTATCATAAATAGGCCATTTATTTAGAAGTGGCCACACAACATTGTTATGTTATTTTAGAAAACAAACACCTGCTTCTATTTTTTCAAATTAGGCTAAGCCTATAGCAATTCATGAAATAATTCGAGAATGTGTACGGTTGAGATCTATGATTCAACAAATTTGAGAGACAACCATACTATATGAAGACAACACTGCATGTATAGCTCAATTAAAGCAAGGATATATTAGGGGAAATAGAATAAATCATATTTCATCAATTTTTTTTTCACCCATGATCTTCAAAAGAACAAGGATGTTCAATGAATTCATTCAAATAATATTCCAGTATACCTGTTGACTAAGGCATTACTCACTTTAACTTTTGAATGATTAGTCCACAAAGTGGAATGTGTCGACTTTGAGACCCACAATGATATTCTAACCAGTCTGGCCAAAAAAAAAAAAAAAAGAAGGGAGAAAATGATATTGTCAAGAAAGGAAGTGTATTTTTTCCATCACTACGGTTTCATTTCATTTCTCACCTATTATTTTCTTAGTAAGGTTTTAATGAGATATATTTCTTGTACAATATATATTAAACAAGTGTTATAAATTCATTTATTATTATGGATGTGTGAATTCATATAATCATTATGTGCAGCATTTGAAAAACATAAAAAAGAAAAAGATAAAAATAAAAAGCCTCTCTAAATTTTTTATTTCTTGTCTCTCCACCTCTAGCTTTTTCTAACATAAAACTTTTTTTTTTTTAATCGATTACGAGGGAAAAGGAATTCGAAGCCTAATATATTCCGCTGAAAAATCAGCGCAAAAATTTTGCCTTCTAATATAAAACTTTGTCTTTAGACAAAAACCAATTATTTGAATCTTGGCTGTTTATCAAGTCTGAGATAAATATTTTCATCCGGCAAAACGCCACCATTTCGTTGCTGATAATGATTGGGATTTTTATTTGGCGGTCTAAGCATGGTAAGTTGGGTTACTCGCTTTACAAGGACGTTGTAAAGCATTGGACAGCTTCAGCAACAAAATCCAGACTGAAAGCCAATCACTTAAACCCCATTATACATTTTCCACCCTGCTATATAGTCAAAGTTCCAACTACAGAATCCCCTTTTCTTTCAGGTTCCTCTCTCTCAGCCATTGTCGTTTCTTCATTTTTTTTTTTTTATCCAGTTTCATTTTGTAATATATAATGTCAATGCCGCTTTCAATGTGTAGTCGCAAAGCAATTCAATTATTGGGCCTTGACTTATGTTTCTGACTACTGCCTCCACTTTTAAAAGTCTGGAGCTTTTAGAATTATGTATAGTGTTGTGAGATGTTGCATAATTACGTGCGCGTTGTCGTAATTTCTGTTTTAACTACATAGTTGATTAATGATGTTATTTGGGTGTCGTACTTAGTAATGTGATTGTTGGTAATTTAGGTTCGGAGCGAGTAGTTGGATATAGCTTTGGGGACTGAGTTTCAGTTTTGAGCAATATAGTGCAATCCCTTCATTATTTCATACCCCATTGTGTCGCCATTTGAATATGGCAAGAGCTTGTCCATCAACGGGTCTCATGTCTTCTCGAAGCCAAATACCGATGGGTATTTTAAGTAGCACTGATGAGAAAATGTTGGTAAACATTAACTTTGGGAGGAATAGATGCCCGGGTTCTTATCGAAAGAGGAATCTACCTCAGCTTAACTGTTGTGTTAATTCTCATGGCGTAAGTCCATACAAGAATAAAGACCCTTTTCTGGACCTTCACCCTGAGGTTATGTTGCTTAGGGGTGATGGAAATAGTGCAGTAAAAACCCCACAAAAGGATAGTACTGAAGGAAGTGACACAGAGAGTTCAAGGGATGTTGCTGTTTCACGTGTTTATGGTCAAGCTAAGATAAAGGTTGTCGGTGTTGGTGGTGGTGGATCTAATGCTGTTAATCGGATGATTGAGAGTGCAATGAAGGGTGTTGAGTTCTATATTGTTAACACGGATGTTCAAGCAATGAGAATGTCGCCTGTACCTGCAGAGAACCGTTTGCAAATTGGTCAAGAATTAACTAGAGGTCTTGGTGCTGGAGGAAGCCCAGAAATAGGTATGAATTCTGCTAAAGAAAGCAAAGAAGCAATAGAAAAGGTGCTGTATGGTGCAGATATGGTCTTTGTCACGGTGACGTCCTCTTAACTCAGATATAATGTGCAATTATTTGTTTTCTGTTTTAGCTCTATGATACATTTTATTTTGGAAAAGGTCATAAAAAGAATTAAGCCTTAATATGCATCTCTACTTTATTTTACAACAAAAAACCATTTAAAATTATGCACATTAGTCCATCTGCCAACTTAACCATTGATATCAAAACTCTAAAAGTAGCTTTTCTATCTGCCCAAGGGTAAATGCTGAACATGACAATAACTGCTTAATGCAATTAAGGAAGAGCTAACACTAAGTATACTTGTTATGACACGGAGAGTCAAAATGACAAAATGTGAGGTAAAAGAAAGAGATGATTGACAGTGATTAATCCTGTAGATTAACAGTCTAAGAAGAAGTGTTTTCAGTGACTTGTTAGTGGTGAAGATTGTTTTTACTCTTGACTGCTGCCACTCTAGTGATTAAATTTGTTTCAGTAGTAGCTAGTAGAACTTAATTAGTCTTTTTAGGAGATAGAGTTTTCTAATTTTATCAACCATTAGTAATTTTTTTTTTTTTTCTGAAAGAAATTGAAGGACAGCCTTTGTGGCTATTGTATATGGTCATACTGTGAACTTCATTCCATTGTTTCTATGAAATGGTTGCTGCTGCTGGTAGATGGCATTGGAGGGCATATGGGCAGTTATTATATCTTATCTATTTACTGTGGCTTCACTTTTCTTGAGCGATAAATAGTGGAGAAAGAGCATAATCTCCATATAACAATGTACATGTCTCCATTTTAGATGACCTTTGCTCCTACTAAGAGTGAATTGGTTCTCATAGGCTTATTTCATTTTCTCTTGATTTCCTTGACTTATGTTGGCAGTTTGTGTTCAGGCTGGGATGGGTGGAGGAACCGGAACTGGAGGTGCTCCTATTGTTGCATCAATCGCAAAATCAATGGGTATATTGACTGTTGGAATAGTAACAACCCCATTCTCTTTTGAGGGACGAAGGAGGACTGTCCAAGCCCAGGAAGGAGTGGCATTGTTAAGAGACAATGTTGACACACTCATTGTCGTTCCAAATGACAAATTGTTGGATGCAGTTTCACAGTCAATGCCAGTAACAGAGGCATTTAATTTAGCTGATGATATTTTGAGACAAGGAGTTCGTGGTATCTCTGATATAATCACAGTATGGAAAATTCTTTTATCATAGTGAGAGTGAATTAAAACAAACTTATTTATAGATGTCCTCTAGTCAAACTTGACATACCTGAGTTTCGGTTTATTAAACATTGTATTTATGCATTTTATATCTTTTTACAAATGAGTATAAATTGGTTGTCCTTGCTTATATTATCTATTTATAGTCACAAGTAATCTCACCTTTATAGTTATTATAATATCTTTTATGTTTGTCAAGCAGTCATTTAAACACTTAGCAGTAGAAATAGAAGTGAATTGGGATCCTCCATTCTGTTTGTGAAATTGCGGCCTTAATCAGATTGTGTATCTATCACTTGCAGATACCTGGGCTGGTTAATGTTGATTTTGCTGATGTGCAAGCTATTATGGCAAATGCAGGTTCTTCCTTAATGGGAATAGGAACAGCAACAGGTGGTTTAGTGCTCTTCTAAGATATAATGTAAAGAATTATTTTTGTTTCTACAGGATATTGGACACCCTATTTTAAATTTTTGTTGGCTCCTTTTTTATTTTTAATTATTTCTTATCTCACTTCATTATTTATCTATTTATTTATGCTTTATGATTGAGACTAAAGCCATCAGTTCTTGTAAGTATCTATTGCTAAACTGAGATGGGAGCAGTATGAAGTATCTGAGATGAATTAGCACTGAAGTAAACACAAAATCCTGAAGAGAAGATGTATACTTTCATTTGAGTAGATCTAATTTATCTCCCAGTCTTTCGTGCCCACTAAAGGCAAAGAGAAATTAATCTCATTTTGTCGTCCCTGTTGGACAGATCCCCTGTCAAGAAACTAATGGATAGTAAAGCATCACAGGTCTACAAGATCCTGAAATCTTGGTGATCTTATTGTCAGAAGTGAATTTTAATGTCAGAATTGAAACTTAGGTCATAGTTCATTACTTTAATTACTGACTGCAATTTGCCATCACATCAACTTGTAAATTTGTTAGGAGCCTGAGTAATGAATCTAGTGATGGATAATATTTGTATAGAAAGGGTTGATGACTGGTCAGATAGAACCCTCCAGTCCCATAAGCTAGTTTAGACTACTCTTAACAATTACTTTAAAGTTTAAACTAATTTCAAAGGTAACTACTTTTCTTGCTTGAGATTTATGTTGTGAACCACTTATTTATACAAGTTTCAAAATCTTTGCATTCCTTAAATAAAAAATATCAATAAATCTAACCATACCTCATAAAATGCATAAATAGAAATAAATAATAGCATAATATTTTTCCTATTATTAAAGATATTCTTGAAATATTCCTAACATAATTATAATTGAAGAAATATTGCTTCTCATTTCACTGATAATAAAATAGTTGTGACCTGATTGGAACTTGAACCACAGCACAACAGTGCTATCAAGCAGCTGCTTGAACTGATAGATAAACAATGATCTCCTGATGTGTTACAGCAGATCTAGGTGACCTTAAGTTTTTATATTAGAGCTTTGTTTCTTATATGCTTGACATCCATGTTTTTCTGCACCGATCGAACTTAGTTTGGAGTGTTTCGTGAGACCGATTTTATCTGAAAATGATTTTTAGCTGTCTCATACATGTTTAGCATTATATAAAACCTAGCATTCATAGTGGATATGTGACTTAGGCATATAATTTTTCACTAGAAATATAAAATAAAACTGCACAATGCTTATTCTTGTCCCCTGCAACATGATTTTGGGGAACTAAATTTTCATTTAAGGAAGATAGAAAATTAGAGGTATTTGAATAGGAATTTTCTTATCTTCACAGTTCTTGGTGATCAATGATTTTCTTTATGACAAAGTTGAGCAAGTGAAGTTGCTTCTCTATGCAATAAATAGTTCTGTTGGATGGTGCTTCATGGGCGGACTACTTGATCAAACATTTGCTTGAAACTGTCTTTTATGATGTTTTCCCATCCAAGTAATATCTAGCAACTAAAAACTCTGTGATCATCAACTTCTTGTCATTTTTAGGGAAGACACGGGCAAGAGATGCTGCATTAAATGCAATCCAATAGCCATTGCTTTATATTGGTATTGAAAGGGCTACTGGAATTGTATGGAATATAACTGGTGGGACTGACCTTACATTATTTGAGGTATAAATTCATCTAGCCTCCATCTGAAATCATGACTTATTACATTAACAATGTTGTTCCCTATATGCTCAGACTACTTTTGCACTGTCAAGAAAAAATCATAATCTTCACATTGCAAGCCATTATTTCCTTAGAAGGTTTGTTGATGACACAGAAGCTAATCTAGCTATTTACCTTGAAATGGAAAATATCAATATCAACTCCATAAAAGAATTACATTGCTCTACAATTTTAATATTTTTTTCTTCAACGAAAGATTGTCACTTACCCAGCAATAATCACGTTTAACTCTGAAGCAGTCGTGTCTGTAGATCTTCTTACTTGGCAACAGCAATGGTGAATGTATCCTCTTTCTGAAATTTCTTATCTATTGCCTTTTGAGTTCAATAGAAATATAAAATTTGTATGGACTAGGACATAATAATTTTTCTGGGTAAATTTTATATGTTATTGATAAAATGAGCCAAACCACCACAGATGTCCTTTTTAGTTGAGACCCTTAGTGTAACATTCATACAAGTCATACTGATTTCTACTTTTTCTATATAGTCCTCCTTTTCAGAAGAGATCCTTTGCAGGTAAATGCTGCTGCTGAGGTTATATATGACCTGGTAGATCCAAATGCTAATCTGATATTTGGAGCTGTCATTGATCCATCACTCAGTGGTCAGGTAAGTTTAAAAAAAAAAAAAAAAAAAAAAAAATCCATTATCAATCCGTTAGTTGTGGGGTCTAAAACACTAGTTTCCTGTCTGTAATTCGACCACATTGATGTTGATTATACACTGGATGCACATGATTGGACTAGGTGCCTTCTCTCTAATCTCAATAATGATGTATTGGCTGCCAAACTCTTTGTTACATGTGATGGGAATGCTCTTTTTCTCCCTTAACTATGGGCGACTAGATCATAGTTACAAATCTTTTCCCTCAGTAGGTGTTATACCAAATGATACTTAGCTATGCAACAGATATCATTGCTTCAGTACCTTCTCAGCGAAGGTCTGGTGTTAATTAAATACCAAAAAGTGGTTCTATTCTCTTTCTCTCACTTGAAGGCTCTAATTTGCCATGAGCTTTTATCTCCTCTCTGGTCCCTTCCAAGCACAAGATACTTAGAAGATTAGCTTTTTCCTAAACCATCCATTTCGCTTTTTCCCCATATTCTGTTCCTATGTTTAATTAGTTTGTGAAAAAGGAGTATAGATGTTGGGATATGCAATTTTTAAGAGTTGAAATCACCATTGTACATGCTGTCTATTTAATTAATTATAAATATAAAAAAATATAAATAAATGAATAAATAAATAAACCATAATGTTTGCCAAAGAAATTAATGAGACTATAGCTTGAGACTGTTTCCTCTTTTTTATGCCAAGTACACAAATCAACATGAAATATTTTTTGAACAATAATTTGGTGGCATTGTAGTTCTTTTATTTCTCCACTTATTGTGAATCCTTGGAACTGGTTATAAACTGGATATTTTTGTACTCTGAACCAGATATCATTAGGATCACCTGTCAGTTAGATCTGTTGTTGGATGATCATTTCATTTCTCTTTTCTTAATAATCTTTCCTTAATAACCTTGCTCTCCCTTCGCTGTAACCCCATCAAGCTAAGAAAGCATTTTTCTGTGCATGGTATGCCCTTTCTGATATAGTTTTGGATTTACTGCTTCGTTGGCACTTGACACAATAGAACATTTTGAAGTGATTGCACATAAATGTTGCATATTATACAGGTAAGTATAACCTTAATTGCGACTGGATTCAAACGTCAAGAAGAGAGTGAAGGAAAAGCCCAGGTATCCTCCTCCATTTCTTAGACTTGTGGGTATGATGTTTATAGGGACAAGCAGTCTCTTACTCACAACGCTTTGCCCCAACCATAGCTCTCATCCTCATAGATATGACTGTTTCAGACAGCTCAGTTGGTAAAAGGGGACCATTCGCTCATTAGCCAACAATCTTCCTCTTTCAAAGAAGGAGGTTTCGTGGAGATTCCAAAGTTCCTGAAGAAGGGGGGCCAATCTCACTATCCAAGGGCATGGAGTACCAATCCATGATCATTATTCTTCTATTATCCTACATTCCTTCAATGCAATATGGTTTGAGAATTTAGGGTACGAGATTCTTGGAGATGCTCTCTGGTTTTCCATCAACATTAGATTTAGAAGTCATTTGGTAGTTTACTTGTTTTTAGATTCTCTGTTCTAACAAGTAGAAGATACTGAGTTGTGTTCTCTCCATCAGCCAAATTAGCTGTTTGTCTTCCTCGAAGTACATAGTAATAATTGTCTTGAACCAAAAATTTTGAACAGGAAGTTCCCAAATATAATGGAAGGTGCCCTTCCTATCATTTCCTCTGAAATTTCAGTCGTCTTAATGAAGAATTCTTTTTTGTTTTTTTCGTATTCTATTTACCGTGTGGCTAAATATAGGCATATGAAAGAATTCACAGGTGCATTGTTCAAAACCATGTAATTTACGTGCTAATTTGTCACTTCAAATGCATGTTCTTTAGAACCAGGTTAATCCATCTTATTTATAACATCTCTATGGATTGCCATGACTGCAATTCTCATCAGCTGACTGCATGGATGGGAATGCATGTGAGGCTTTAATGCGTGGCTCTATCTTCTGCATTAAAACTCACTTGCACGAAAACTAACAGATGGGATCCGTTGCTAATGAGTTATGTTCATGGTGAGTAAACTATATAGTCACCTCTTCATGTTGTCAACAAGATCATTGAAACACATCAAACCGTGGTGGGGATTGATACGATATCAATGTGCCCCATATGTTTTTCGAAACTTCCTCAAATGCACTCTAGAAACTGTGTTTTCCATTCAGAAGTTAATCGCTTGACCAATCTAACATTATTCGTCTTTTTAAAGGGTTTCGTTGTTTTTGGATTTTGGTCAATAGAAATTGATTGCAGACTAAGTTTTGTGCTATAGTGTGAGCTTGTAAAAACAAAGAGCAATGAGAAGTGTTGGGATGTTATTCGATGTGATCATTCTAAGATGCTTGAGTCAATTGAGTATGTAAAGATAGTAGGAATACTTAAATGCTAAAAGAATACTCTAATGCACTAGTGCACTAAATATTAAGTAATTTACTATTGGGTGATAGCTTTATATTCATAAAGAAGTAGAGCCAGTGGTTGAAGAGGAGTTAGTGGGTAAAAGTCATGTCCACAAGTAATGAGTATTAGAGTCATAAGGTCTGACGTGGTCCGCAAACATAGGAGGTGGTTATTAACTCGATCACTTGACGTTATCTACAGTCTTCTAGCTGTTGGTGATCGTTGTAGTTAGGTAGGCCGTATAATAGGCCTAAATTAATATCTGCCACAAGGATAGGAAAGTTGAGTCTAGAGAGGTATAGTTTAGGCCATAAGCCCAATCATGTCGACACAGGTCTAAGGAGTTCAGGTCTAAAAGACCTTATCAATACTTATCCCCTTGCTCCTTCCAGTAGTCTTATTGCCATTGTGGATGCAAGGAGAGGGGAAAAATGGGCTTCTCAAGCATGTAATTCATTTGATCCTAAAGTGCTCACGTAGGCTAGGTAAGATGGCAAAAATGTTGCCATGTTGACCTCGTAGTAGAGGTGTTGACATGATATGGCTAGAGTTCGTATTGGTGAAAGGCTAGGGTAAAGATGTCTAAGCCCTGAGGTAGGACATAGGAGGTTCAACCTCTTTGGTCAACAAAGAGTGCTAAGTAGTTGGAACTTTGTCCGGTCAAGGTGAAGGAGACAATCGACTTGGGAGATCTGAGCTAAACACGAGGGTCAGAGCAGGGTAAGATGATCTAAAGAGACTATACAATGTCAGAACGAAATGCTTATGTACTAAGCCGGATGGGTGGCTCAAGGTGAATACTCAATAAGCCAAGCTAGGCATTCAAAGTCGAAGTGAAGATTCAGTAGGCGGGGCACTTTAGACAATAACGGTGCAAAGCAAAGGCATCAAGTATGTAAAGGCGTTGGACGGTCTAGGTTTATAGGATCGACCTGAGCTTACCATAGTTTGAGCAACTCCCATCTATCTATGCAAAGGCGTAGTGTTGTTAAAGTGTCGAGCGAGTGTTGTCCATGACATGGAAGTTAAGGGGGGCTCAGGAAAACTTCTTGTAGAAGCCACCCTTTCAAATTCAAACCACATTGCATGCTTTCATGGTACATTTAACTTGATATGACAGGCATCCTATCTTTTGGAAAGTTGTGTGCAGTTACAAACTTTTTGTCCTTGAAACTTAACCATTTAATCAAAACCCTTAATAGGCGTTGCCATTATGCTTCTTTAGGGGGATTTTCATTCATACAGATCCCCATAACTGTCTGCACATTTTTCTAGATTTTGCAATTATAAATACCTTTTAACACTATTGTTTACTCTTTCCGCATCTCTTTCTTGATATACACTTATCTTAAATGCTTATAGCAAACTCTTTCACTTTCTTAGTTCTTTATCCTTTCTGTTTCCAAGTTCTTTCCAAGTTTCACTCTTCAACTTTAAAATATCAACCAACAGTAGAGAGAATATAAGTGAGATGCCTTTTGATGCATTCAAATACAATGTGACGACTGACTCCAAAGCCATAAGGAGTGATTCTCCCCATAGAGGAGATGATGAAGTCTAATTGCTAGCATAATTGGATGATAGTTCGAGAATGGCAATTGGGGCACTAAACAAAATTAGGCTTATCAGTGCTATCCCTAGGGACATTTATGTGCACAATTCCTTACCCGAAGCCATGAACCTATTCACTAAGCCTAAAGTAGATAAAGGTCCGAGTGGTTGGATTAGTAAAAGTAAACCCTTTGCCATTAACTAGATCCTAGACAATTTTATGGTTGGACCAACACCGAGTTAGGCAATGCATCTGCCAACAAGAGAGTAAAGGGTACCTTTACTATCAGGGAGGTGCTTTGTAGTATTCGAAAAGTACTCAGAATATGGGATGTGCTTCCCCTAAGCGAGTTCAAGAAAGAACTCTTTGATTTCTATTGGTGTAATTGGACATAAATCCCTTCTAATAAGTGAAGGGTGTTGAAGGTATTTCAGGGGCTATGTGAATACTTGGTGATAAGAGCAACTCCAAAACTCTTCAACCATTTCTATCTGTAGAAGAGTTTAAATGGATGGATATTCCTCCAAAACCATCCAAGAAGGAAGCTGTTCGAAGGTCTATTAAATTCCATCAAAGGTTAGTAAGACGAGTTCTTAGTGGTAGAGCTGTCGAAATAAGCAGACTTTTAAATGCGGTTGATCACATTGGTTTGAACTATTGGTTATAAGGAGCTTGAGCCTAGTGACACCGAGTTCGTGAGAGAGATATCAACCTTTATTGCCTTAAGGCATAGCCAAGAGATAAACATCGGGAAGACTGTAGAGAGATACTTAAAGTATCCAATCTCCAAGCTCTTCCCAAGCATGAAGAAGGCTGTGGTAAAGAAATAACGGAAGATACAAGTTTGTTTTTCATGAACAGCTTCTTCCATCATACTAATATGAGTTTATGTAGAATTGTGCTTTGTCTAATGTCCTCCTAAAGAGAGGGGAATGATCCTCCTTGCTTGTGCTAGTTACGTCGAAGCTCGTAAATGATCGTGCCATACTTATCTTTGTGCTAACAGTGTTTGTTTGTTCTTTTTTAGGAAAAAAATTAGCCAAGGAGATACCTCGTCCATCAGTATCTAAGCTGTTGAGGCGACGTCCTAGTAGAACATAGCCACCCACTAAGACCGCTACCCTGAAAGGTAAAGCTGTGGGGCTAAGGTCTGGGGCGGGAGAGATAAGTAGGGTCACCCTAACGACTCTTCTATAGGGGATTCCCCTTAGTAGTGCCCCTATAAAGCTACTAGTCACCAACCCTATGAGCATAGCTCTCCTTGCCATTGCTTCTATTTTTGAATCTCCACCCATCACATTAGTAGACAAAAGCACTAGATCCGAAGGGCCAGATGTAGGCCCATCACATTAGTGGATGAAAGTGTTGGATCTAAGGGGGCAGACGTAAAGAAGCTCCCCTCACCATCTTGAGGCAAGGGGAAGGGGGCCTAAGCCAACAATGCGGCCCAACTAACGGGGTAGAAAATGAAGGCCCTTGAAACTAGCAGGGATAAGGCCTCTAAGCCTAAGATGAAGAAGGGCAGGGAGCCTTTAAAGCAGTCATACATTTACGACTAGCCTTCAAGGCACCTATACATGTATACAGACAACTTCGGAGGTCTTGACTAAATTTCAGTGCATGAAGATAACACCGGACTCATTCAAGGATATGCTTCACAAGTTCAAGGATGAGGAGCTACATAGTTAGACCAACGAGTCCAAAGCCAAGAAGGCTCTAAGGAAGCTCCTTACGCCGAAGTGGGATATCTAGGGCAATGACATCACATTACGCCATCAAACACTTAGTCTTCAAGCTTTGATGGGGTCCTTCACCTCGGCGGATTAGGCCATCCTCGAAGACCTGTCAAGGACTCAGGTGAAGTCCCCTTTGGAAATGGCAAGTTACTTGAGCTCACTCATTTGATAGGTAAGTTTTCATTTCCTTTGAGTTGTATTCTTCTTTGCTAATATAGTTTCGAACATTTGTTAAGGTTGACTAGTGTACATGTTTATTTATAGTACCATAGTCAGGTGTTGGTCTCGCTAATGGACTACAACACCTTGCTTAATGAGGTAACAAACCTACGAAAGAGGTATAGAATTCAAACAAGGGTTTGAAGGAGGTGGAGTCCTCTTCTGAAAAGTATTATAAGAAATTTAACAAAGCCAACCGACATCTGCATTGTTGTTATGTGCAAATGCCCATATTGAAGGCCAAGCTATAAGAGGAAGAGAGTGGCTAGATCAATGCTAAGATGACCTTAAGAGGGATCGATAGGTTCAAAGCTCAGCTGGAGGATGAGTAGAAGTCTAAGTCTAACCTCTTGAAGATGTAGGATGTCACGCCCCGAAGCGGCAGAGTCGTAACAGCCCCCGCCATGTAAACCATCCTAAGATAGAAGTTGGCCTTACAACCGCTATCTTAGACCTGATCTACACAAGGCGTCCACGACTAACCCGCTTTGAAGGAAACAATTTATAATTTAAATAAATCATTTCTCTAAAAAAGCGAGGAAAGATATATATATTATAATATAGTTATTACAATTAAGGTTTACAAGATTTCTTCGTAATACATTTCCTAGTTATTACATTATTCAAAAATGAGAAGTTCTAAAGTAAAAGCTTAAACCTTAAAATATGCGTTTATTCTTCACATGTTTTTCCTCACTCCCCAAGATCCAGCAGTTGCTAGCTTCAGAGTAATTGGAATCCGCTTCTTAGCCAGCACCTGCACGACGTCTATAGGGATGTGAGCAACCACAGCTCAGTAAGTTAGGACGGAGGACTTAAAACTATACCAGAAACACAACAAGGTTTTTAATCACTTATTAGATGCAATGCATATGCAAGAAAATGCCATCGCACGACGTTGTCCGGCCCGTCGTGAGATTAGAGAAATTGCGCCCGCTCTAATCCGGGTTGAGGAGTTGCCGTTAATGCAACAGCTCACGATCAAACCCAGGCTTGTGTAATGGAGACCTTGCTCCTCCCGCGACTACCTTCGAACCACTGCCTTCACCCTCGCCGCGACTTCCTCTCCTGTCACTTAGTTCGACTGAGGATGAAGAAGGGATCATTTTGCAATCCTGCACTATCCCTTCCGAAGGGGTCGGTATTTGGCCGAAGAGTCCTAAGTTCCCCTAACGGGTTGCATGCATGTCCGATTATGATTACTGGTCGTATATTTGATTAAGTCCAGTTTAGAGTGATCAATCATTACGTACAATTCATACAATATGTACCAAAGCAACAAACAGAATCATAGCATCACCCAAAATCAAGCACATGCACACATTCAACTATCTAACAAGCACAACCAAGCATAATCTTAAGCCTCCAAAATACAGCATCGTATTAATCCCAACTTACCTCGACTCCTCGCTCGCTCACTCGAGGTCCGATTTGCTCAGGCCATCGCCGGTTATCCCTATAACACGAACGTGGTTTCAGCTTTTCATATAAATATCATAGGTTCGTTTTATCCTACAACGCTTATTGTTAGGTTTTGTTTAAGGTTTAATATGCCTAATTATCTAGGTATTAAGTCTTTAAGTTTGGGGTTAGGTTCAGGTTCTGCATCGATTTCTAAATTAGATTCTAGTTCGATTTTTAGGTACTGTTTTGTACCCGGACCCTAGAAATTTATTTCAACTCACAATGTGAAACTAACCACATTATTTTCAGACATCCTAAATACGATCACTACCCCTAGTCAGCATTTTATTCCATCCGGTACACTTAAATTCGTATTAGTGTACCGAATTTACTCATGTTGTGATAAATTTTTACATTTTTCATATAATTACCTAAAATTAAATTTTGTTTCAGATTTGTTATGTTCTGATTTTCATTATTTTATTATCTAATTAAACCTAATTTTTCCATATTTATTAATTTTCAATTCTACATATTCCTAATTTTCTACATTTACCACATAACACCTTCATTAATTACACTTAACACTCTATAGCCTAGGATTAAGTTTCCACATCAGAGATTAACATCCCTAAACATATAATTACCATCTAAATCAGTAATTACTATCCTAATCACCTAATTAACTCCAAATTACCCAATTTTTCCATCATTTTAGGGCTAAAAATTAACTTAAAAATTTCGAAAATTAATTTTAAGAAAATGGCTTCATAGCACTGTTCTATGTCACATGAGCATCCTACAGAAAAATTTTGAGCCCCAAACTACATCCCTAAGCCTATTTAATTTCCGGTTTAATCATGCTCGGTTTTGAACAATTTGTTAAGGACCCTATATTTCCAGACATAATTAAACTAAATCAACATTTTTCCCTAAATCTACATACAATAAAACCTCAGAATAACAAGTTTCATAATTTTCTGGGCAAAATAACTAATTTTACAAAATTATACAAGAATCGGGCTGGAATTTGGACTCACCGGTTCAGGTGGCTCCGGCCACCGCGGGCCGCCGTGGCCTTGTCGGCCGGCCTGGGCGCTGCCACCACCATGTGGTGGTGGTGGCCGTCCACTCCCAACTCCTTGTTTGGTGTGGGTTCCCTTTAAAACCCCTAACTGCACAGTTTTTCTTATTTTTTTTTATTTTTTGAATTTTCTCTCGAATTTTCAACTTTCTCAAATTTTCTCTGATTTGTATCTGTCCAAATGTGCTCTGTAAATTTTTTCCCTATTTATAGACAATTGTAAAATTTAATGTGCATTAATTTGATGGGATTTTGCCCCAATTCCATGATTTTAGGCTTTTTGTTTGTCAAATTCCTATTGGTTATTTTTTTCTTTTTCTGTCACGACCTAATCTTATTGCAGTTATCCTCTTCTGATTTTTTTCTGATTTTTTTATAACTATTTTGTATTTTTCTTTAATTATTTACTTAGTTTTCGGCCAATTTTAGAAATTACGCGTATTTTTATCTACACGTAACTACATGTAGGGTACACGTGAACATTCCTAAATATTATTTTGGTCATTCTAAAATTTTTAGTATACATATAATCTATCTCTACTAATTTATTAGTTATTATATTACACTTTTTGCCTTTTCGGTAATTAACAGTTATTATGCTTAAAATTTGAAAATTTTATAGTCTCCTATTTTACTACTCATTTTCTTAAATTTAAGTTTACAGGGTCATTTTTACTGGTATTTTGCTAAATAGTTTATAATTTGGGTGTGATCGGATCCTTTAGCCGATTGCCCTAAACCTTGGGTTCTAAGTTCAATCTTACGGTTACTTGGCTGAACTTTGGGGCTTACATTCTACCCCCCTTAAAAATAGTTTCGTCCTCGAAACTACTGTATATCCATATATTGCTTACTTGCTAGGATTGATAGTTTATATATTATTACGATTCTAAAAATCGAACAATCTATAAGTATTACTTTGTCTTCACTACATTTAGCTCTACTTTAGTTTCTAAGTCTAGACCTTCATCTGATCGTCTCTTTACCTACTCCGTGTCTCAACTCTTGAACTTCTGAACCTGATTATCCAGTATTTTTGGGGGCTACTTCATATCCTTAAAACCCACTTTCCATTATACCGAACTATCTTCAAGTGAAACCTGATTAAGTTCCTTAATTGCTTTCTACTTAACATTCCATTTCTTCTCTACTTAGACCTTTGTTCAATCTCTTATTTTTCCTTCTTTTACATTCCTTACCTTAGTATCATTCAGAGCTTATTTCATCGCTGTAGTCTCCTAGTCATATCGTACTATTTTATAACTTAGCTTTACAATCTTGCAAATTTTCTTATTGGTTTATTCTTCTTTTATTCCTTCGTTGATTGTTTCTTAAGTTTTATTTATGATTCTAAATTCACTGTACATCATCACCTTTTTTCCTTTCATCCAAAATCCTCCACTCAAATAATTATATCACTGTCGTAGCTTCTCATTTGTTCTTCATACAGCTTAGCATAGGATCAACAGAAGCAATTTGGCAAATCTTAACGCTTCTCCATCTCGGATTCAAATGAGATGGTTAACAACTCAATTTGACTTGACTTGACTTGACTCGAGGAGAATGAATATAACTTTTGACTGACAGACTCAGCAAAAGAAACAGTATTGAGATTATTACTGGACAAGACATGACACAATAAGATACACTGACCAGATTGACAAGACATGAGACTCAACAACAACAATTGGACAATTCAGATTTGCCATGTTCCTGTTGGATTACCTATTGCAATTGCTAATATGAAATACATTGTATATTTAAATCTTCTTCGTATACTGGATTACTTGAATGGATTTTTCCTCTAATCACCAATTCAACATTTTTAATATCCACCAAAATACCTTTTCCAAATATAACGAGCTTGATGAAAACGTATTCTCTCTTCCGAAAATCACATGTCTTCCATTTCAATATACTACTTATGATCACTCAACTTCAGTAATGCTACCCACCAATATCTTATATATCAAAATATTATTAATAGATACCACCTCAAGCGTTTTCATATATGGTTGGCATGTATTTCTTTCTCCCAATTCTGTGATTACAATTTATGCACTGATCCTATCTTGATATCATTTCAATCTAATATTATTGTAGGAATTGACAGTCACTCCTTTAACTCTTAAGGCCTCATTTACAACATCCAATACAGCGTTTTAATCATAGGTTTGATTCTTAATTGACTTACTCAGGAAATTCAAATATCCACCAAATAGTCTTCAGAAATACATTTGAACCCCTATATGTTACTAGTAAATCCAATACTTATTGGTATTTTGTTCAGTCTCTTTTTTTTAGATATGAATAAACTTCCCATAACAAACTTCTCGTAATCTACCATCAGTAACTTTCCTTTTAAATTCCATTTCCATCATATCCTACGATTCTATCGATTAATATCCTTCCTCCAATATAGATTCTAAACTAATAGGTAACGATAATCTCAATCCTCTTAAATCCTTTTCTGCTTAGTAGTTTCTAACTTGTAGAAAATGAATACCTCAATATCATCACTGCACTTGCATTTCATCCATTTACATATTCTATGGTGAGGTTATTCATCAACTAAATCCTTTTGTTCATGTATTATTATTCAACTAAGATCAAATGAAAGTCCTTCGCAAAAATCACCACTTATCGCCTAACTTCTTTAAGCTTGGATCCTTAAATGCTATTTGTGATTAACATTCCTTATCCTAATTAGTTTACTAACAGATAACTATCTCAAAAAAAAAATTTACTTTCTGGAGAGTTATGCCTTTCCAGATTGATCTTTAAAATAACTAAGTAACTATTGATCAAAAGTCCTAATCATTTCCAACTTGTTACTTTAATTTCATCTCCTTCGTCATTTGTCACTTGTCTTACTAATATTTTAGGGTGCCTGGATACTTATTCAGTTACAGTTTACGTAGCAATTTTACTTCATTTCTTATGTATTATTTTTTTTTTTACTTGCCTCAGCACTATAAAAATCTCGTGATCTATTTCATATTCATTTGACTTCATTTATACTTAATTATTATTATAAACTATAATTCTCCAATGCATGATTCACTAAAAACCTAAGAAGTCTTAATCTGATTGTAGCCTTAGAGTACTATTCCTTCTACTGTTCTTACACATATAAAGAACTTCTAAGATTGATCACCAAGATACATTCGATCTTTGTTACACTCCTAGCTACAAACATGTCGATCATTCTTGTATTTGCACATATCCAAAAGAATACACTTTATCGAGAAGCATAATTACATCCCTTAAAAGATTGTTTGAATATCCACATATATAAATAACTAATGCAGGATCAATTCCGATTCTTAAGAAAACATGATCAACTATCATACCATATCCATAATTCAAATTATTTATAACGACTATTCATTCAAAAGAATTCCACTACATTTGTCTTCTAATTAATTCAATATCATTTCCACTTGTTGATTTGATCCTTTATATTTCCATAGAACAATATCAGAAATAACGATCACTTCATATACCTTTTCATCATTAGACTCCTTATTATTATCATCATTTATCATCTCCTATACTGCATTCTTATTTTATATAAGGTTTACTCCTGAATTAGGTTTTGGTTATATCTTTAGTATAGGTTTTGATTCATTTCTGAATCAGTTTCTAACTTTTCCCTCTTAATGTTTTGTCTTCTTAGAATCCGTTTCTATACCATTCTTTATTTCATTTCAAATTATATTACCTCATATTTATACTAAGCACCAAGCTAAGATCATCTCATAAATCCTATGAGTTTCGGATTCACCTTAATTTTCTATACATATCACCACATCTCTCTTGTTCCATACTTAAATTGATTTCCATTACTGTTCATGAATCTCAGCACTTCATCACATCACATCGATTACAACATAAATTCATCAACAAACTTTTAGGGATTTCATCCACAATATTAACGTTTCCTACCAATTAGTTCTATCAGTATTCTTTACACCTCAACTCTATATTAACTCAAAGATTCTTCTTTATTTAACCTAGATCACTTCAATAAACCGCCAATTCTTAATAGACAGACCACTCCTAAAATTGGTCACTTGAGACATATCCAAATCCCCTTTTACATTCTTACTCTCAAGTGTATATTACATTATGACAGATGTATATATTCAAAAAATACACATCCATCAATGAGCACTACTATACCATCAATAGGATCTTAACTTACATGAATAGCTAATCATATGATTAATTCAAACACTTAACAAAATATAACTAACAAGTACATTATATTCATCATTCAAATTTCCACCATATTTATCTTCCCATTCATTGAGTATCATTTTCATTTGGTGATTCAGGACATTATACTGCAATAGGAAAATCAGAAATAGTAACCATTTCCTATACTTTATCATTACTAAACTCCTCAATACTATTATCAACTGTCACCTCATATACTGTATTCTCATGCTGTATATGATCTTAACCTACTCCAACCGATTCAAGAAAATGTGAAAACTATTCAATAAACCTTTGGGGTTAATCATCTAAAGATACATGATGTGCTAATTGCAGTATTAGTCATATTAGCAGAATGGGGTATCCCTCTTCTATCGTTACTACACATATCATACTAACATCTCCTGAGTTACAACCTTTCACTCCCAAACCATCCTTATTCAGCAAGTCATATCAGATGATCTCCATTATGTTAAAACTCAAATTAATCTCTATTATTATTCATATGTCTCATCACTTCCCATCAGTTACAACGTAACTTTGGTAACAAATTCCTTAATAGCATATTCCGACTTAATCAATTATCATATTGTTCTCCATATCTCAATTCTGGATTAAATCAGAAATCCTCCTTCAGTTCTCTTAAATCACCTCAACTATTCACTAATTTCTCCATATGATCTAAACACTAGAGCTAAATTTGATTAACGCCTATCTCAATGTAGTGTTATAGTCATTACTTATCTTATAATTTGTTACACGATACTTTAATATCCCTTTGTTTCTACCCACTCTCAATATTCGCCTAAGATGTCTAACTCTTTTAATTGTTTATTTCAAAGTGAGTTCAGTAAAACTACGCTCTGATACCAATTTAGAACTGTCACGCCTCGAAGCGATAGAGTCGTAACAGCTCCCGCCGTATAAACCATCCTAAGATAGAAGTTGGCCTTACAACCGCTATCTAAGACCTGATCTACACAAGGCGTCCACGACTAACCCGCTTTGAAGGAAACAGTTTATAATTTAAATAAATCATTTCTCTAAGAAAGTGAGGAAAGATATATATATTATAATATAGTTATTACAATTAAGGTTTACAAGATTTCTCCGTAATACATTTCCTAGTTATTACATTATTCAAAAATGAGAAGTTCTAAAGTAAAAGCTTAAACCTTAAAATATGTGTTTATTCTTCACATGTTTTTCCTCACTCCCCAGGATCCAGCAGTTGCTAGCTTCAAAGTAATTGGAATCCGCTTCTTAACCAGCACCTGCACGACGTCTATAGGGATGTGAGCAACCACAGCTCAGTAAGTTAGGACGGAGGACTTAAAACTATACTAGAAACACAACAAGGTTTTCAATCATTTATTAGATGCAATGCATGTGCAAGCAAATGCCATCGCACGATGTTGTCCGGCCCATCGTGAGATTAGAGAAATTGTGCCCGCTCTAATCCGGGTTGAGGAGTTGCCGTTAATGCAACAGCTCACGACCATTGGTTGAGTTGGCAGGTTAGAAGACTGAGTTGAAGTATAAGGTCTAAAAGCTCTAGGGTAAAGTTGAGGAGATGAAGGAAACCATCTTCAAGTTGGAGATGGGGGAGGTCCTTAGTGAAGCTGTTGCTGACAAGGCCATCAAGGAGTTCTATAAAACAAACTTGTGGTTAGAGGAACTAGAGGACATCTCCATAGAATGTGGTCGAGATATTTGAAACAAGGTGCTAAGCTCAACCTCAACCTCAACTTCCTACCTTGGCTAAACACTCCAACTTATAGGGAGAAGATAGAGGCCCTTCAAGAAGAAATGGTTGCTACCTAAGTGGCTGACGTGGTTCAGGCTATCTCTTCTACTATCTATATGTGTATGTAAGTAGGGGGGTGGTAAGGGGAAGGGAGGGAGGGAGTCACATTTGAAAATACTCCTCAGACCGATCAAGGTCAAGGTGATCCTTTTGTTAACCTAGCTAGCAAGTTTTGGCCTCTCCTTCCACAGCTCAAGATAAGAAATCTCATTAATAGGGACTATAAGCAAGTCAACCCTCCAAATAATTGAAGCGTTAGACTTTTTAGAGTTCCTGAAGCTCACTTATCTAAAACAATAAGTTGCTATCGTCCCTTCCTCCTTTTGTGCTTAATCATTTTTTAGTACATAGGTAGAAGAAAATTGTATGGAAAGTTGGGATGTCGACCTTAACTTTTGTAAACACCTTCTTTGTTAGTAGAATTTGATTTTTTTTTTCATTTATTACATTCACTTTGTTTTCTGTTCTTCAAGTTCTGTCAGTATTTCTCATTTTGGTTGGTCTATTTTACTTAACTGCTTAGTTACGGATGGGCATCCAATAGGGGAGTTCCTCCATTGCACAAGGGGTACTTCTCGCTTCTTCTACTTGGCTCGACGCTTCTTATTACCTGAGCCTTCCCCCTCATCTCTACTCAATGCCCCACGCAATTCGCAACTAAGGCAATCCTTGTGCAATGAAGGAAGGCTTAGGTAGTAACCAAGCAGAGCTACTTAAAGGTTGCCGCGTACTAAGGAGTTCATTCAAAACCCTTAAGATTTTTTAGGATTTTGAAGAATTCAACGTATCTATCTACACTCTTAGAAACAAATTTGCTCAACACAACCACCATGTGTATAAGCTTCTGTATGTCTCTAACCGAAGAAGGGGGCTTCATATCCTTAATAGCTTGTATTTTTTCAAGGTTGGCCTTAATTTATCTTTAGGTGACTACCAAAGCTAACCTCAAATACACATTTTTTGGAGTTTAGCTTCATGTCATATTTTCTCATCTAGTTAAAGGCTTCTTATAAGTCATTGACATGATTGTCGGGCTATTTACTCTTGACTATCATGTCGTCAATGTACGCCTCCATTTTCCATCTGAGCTAAGGCTTAAACAACTTGGTCACCATACACTACTATGTTGTCCTAGCATTTTTAAAGCTAAAGGGCATGACAATGTAGCAATAAGTGCTAAAATCAATGACAAATGAGGCATGGACTTCATCCTTCCAATCCATCTTAATCTGATTGTAGCCCGAGAAGGCATCTATGAAGCTAAGCAAGGCATATCCCGATGTAAAATCGACCAACTGATTGATCATGGGGAGAGAGAAGCAGTCTTTTAGGTAAGCTTTGTTGAGATCAGTATAATCAACATACATGCACTACTTTCCGAACTTCTTCTTGATTAGCACTACATTTGCTAACCAGGTTGAATACTTCTCCTCTCTAATGAAGTCGATCTTAAGCAGCTTCTACACTTCTTCCGCTACAGTGGCCTGCCTTTTTAATGCAAAATGCCTCTTCTTTGTTTGATAAGCCACACACTGGAGTTAACATTGAGGCCATGGTTCTCCAGGTTAGGGGAGATCCCAAGTACGTCTAACGCTAACCAGGCGAACTATTTAAATTAGCCTACAAGAGGGCAACTATCTCCTCCTTCACTTCAGAAAGGGTTTCAATCCTGACTTTAGTGGTCTGGTCGGTAGAGGCAACAATCTACACTTCTTCTATTTTTTCACTTAGCTTCTACTATGGGTCGATCTCCAGAGTGCAGACACCGTCAACTTTAGCGATTCTGACATAGAGCTCTCGAAAGAGCTTCTTGTTGCACTAGCAAATTCCTACCCTATTGGGGGTCAGGAACTTAGACTTCGGATGAAAGGACAAGGTAATGACTCCAAAAACATTCAAGCTCAATTGTCCTAAAAGAGCATTGTAGGGAGACAAGCAGTTGACTATGACAAACTCTATTGGTCATCAAGCGAAATTGTTATCATTGCTAAGCTCTATATTGAGAGTGATAATACCTTTGCCTTAGACAGTTCCCCCATTAAAGGCAATGAGATTATAGTGATAAGGCTTCATCTTAACTGTTAATTTGCTCCTTATCCTCTTGTACATATGCATGAAGAGAATTTCAGTAAAGCTGCCAGTGTCCACCATAATCTTGGGAACCTCAAAGTTTGTGATCTTTGCCCTTATTGTAAAGGCATCCTAATGAGGGGTATCTAGCCCCTCTAAGTTCTCGTCAGAGAAAGAGATTGAAGTATTAATATTCTGCCTCCTCTCTTTGACAACCAACACCTTGGATAGGGCATTAGTTAGGCTATTTATGCTCAGCTAACTCTCTAGGTCTAGTCCCTTAATGATTATGTTGATTACATCATTAGGAGCTTAGTCGTTGCAACGAACTTCATTCCGCTTTGCCCGGATGCTCTCAGTTCGCCACTTTCGAGGTGCCCTTTCTTCATGTTTATCAAAACGGTCATCTTTTCTCTGTTTAGCCACATACTTGCCAAAGAAGCCTTGTTGAATAACATATTCAATTGCTTTTTCCAACTGGAAGCACTCTTCGATGGTGTAGCCATGGTCATCGTGAAACTGGTAATACTTATCTGAGTTTCAACTACTGTAGTTTCCCCTCATCTTAGGGGGCTTCTACAACCAATCTCTAATCTGTACCTCAGTGAAGACCTAGGTGATCAATCAATTTAGAGGGGTATGCTATGTATAGATGGGAGAGGGAAGTGGGTTCCGCTACACTTAGCACTTCTTACTGTCCGAACCTTCCCCTTCAGCTTTGCTAGGTACCCTACCACCAAGACAATCCTTCATGAACAATCTTTCCTTATCCTTCTTTCCACTCGACTTCTCTCATTGGCATCATGCATAGTGTAGATGTTATCTCCCTAGTCTATGTATTTTTAGGCCTTATTCCAGAATTCGGCCAATCTTCGACTTGCTCTTCACAAGCAAATGGAAGAAGTCTCCTGAAGGTCTTATGCCAAGCTGCACAATCCCTCATCCAACTGAGAGATCTCAGCTACGACATTATTGAACCGAGCTACATATTCTCGTAGTCTCCCCTTCACTCTACCTTATCAAGTACAAGGATGAAGTATCCTTAGATGAGGGCTTGCTAGCACTAAAGTTGAAACTAAATCTTTGTGCCAGCTCATCAGAGGAGCTAATGGAGTTCTTAAGTAAATGGTTAAACCACGTCCGAGCTACTTTCCTCAAAATACTAGGTAGGTGGTTAAATCACATTTAAGTTAGTTTCCTTAGAGTACTTGGAACAGCCTTACACATAATAGCATCCCCATGACCATAGGGCTTTATAAGGGTATAAAAGTGTAGGAGGTGATTGTCAAGATTACCAGTGCTATTGTACTAGTCTAAAGTAGGAAGCTTACTCTTTAGAGGAAAAATTTCATCCTGCATATCCTTAGTAAAGGGGGTTTTGTCATTGGCAACTAGTTCAGTGTCGTCAACTACTTTGCTCCCTTGTTCAAAGAACCTTCTTGTAATCATGCGGAACTCATTGAGGTTAGCATTGTCTATTGAGTAAGCTTGACGTGCTGCAGAGTGTGTTAGTACTCCGTGAGAGTCGCCCATCTGCTCATTGCTAGCAAGGACACAATCTCGGGTGGTCGCAAACTGCACCTACTATTCCCTCCCTAAGGGATTGAGTAGTTGATCCCTACCATTTTCTTGTCGTTGCTATTGGTTGTTGTGCCCATTATGGGCATTGTAAGCCTTAGGATAGTGGGTCTGCTTATTATGCCTCTTAGTGTCCTTAAGGCGAGCATGGAGTTACCTATTTTAGGCAGCAAACTTTTTAAGTAGGCAGTCCATACACTCCAAACGTTGTTCAAGCATCTCCCTAACTAGGTGTTAGTTGTTGGCAAGTTAGTTATTCACCAATTGATTGTTCTCAGGGTTATCAATACAAGACATGTTAGTAATCGAAGATGGTGTTTGGGAGAGTGTTTAGTATGTGTTCGGGTATGAGGTTAGATCTACTTCCCATAGACGATGTTAAATGTCGTCTTTAGGTTTTATCTAATAGAGATTGATTATGACTAAGCTTTGGCTACTGTGTAAGCTTATAAAACAAAGAGCAATGAGGGGTATTAAGGTGTTGTCCAGCGTAACCAGTCCGATATTTAAGTCAATCAAGTGTATAAAGACGGTAGAAGTACTCGAATGCAAAGAGAAGGCTTCATTATATAAAGTATCAAGTAATTTACCATTGGGTGATAGTCTTGTATTTAAAGAAAAGTAAGAGCCAGCGTTTGGAGAAGAGTTAGTAAGTAGATATCACGTCCGCAAGTAATGGTTAGTGGAGTGACAAGGTTCGTCTTCTAGTTGTTGGTTACCTTTGTAGTCAAGCAAGTCGTATAATGGGCTTGAGTTGAGGTCAGTCACAAGGATAAGGAGGTTGAGTCCAAAGAGTATGGCTTAAACTGTAAGCCCAATCAAATCAGCACAGGCTTTAGGGATCCAAGTTCAAAAGGCCTATCAACAGGATTGTCCATCTCTTATTAAAATGAGGCAATCTTCAATTACACTTGTTCCATATTTGTATGGAAATGGTAAATTGTAAATATAGTCCCTCTTTTGTAATTAGAAGACTTCCAAGTTTTTTAATTTTTAGTGTTAAATACCTTATTAGTGTTGATTTTAATTTTTTAATATTTTACTAAGGGTAAAATGATCATATTATCGTCTAAAAGTATGTTTTTGGAGATATGGATCTTCTGAGGGGAAAAAAGAAGAAGAAGATTTTGGATTATAGTATGCTTTATTTTGATGCTTAACTGTACTTGGAAAAAATCTAGCGGATACATTTGTCATTTACCCATATGAAAAGTAAACAAGTTCTAAAGATAAAAATTACAACTCAACAAAGCAAATGTTTGGTAACGCTTGTTTAGTTAATTGAATGTAATAAAGGGGGAATGGAATTGGGATTTATTAGGAATTGAATAAGGGTGTAATGCTTATTATGGTGTAATAGAGTTCATTTACTTCACATAACTGTTCAATGAACAAAACAAGAATAATTAATTAAATTACCAAAATTACCCCCTGCATAAAAGCTAATAATAATAAACAAATAAACTTACTAAAAAAAGGAAAAAGAACAACACACACATGAGATACTTCATCATCAAATCTAGTACGTTCTAGCTTTCACCATTGATAGACAACAATGACGACACCACCAAATATACACCTTAACACAAACCTTTATAACACCATAAACCACCACCACTATGGTTGAGACATACCTACAATAGACCACCAATACCACTTAAACTACAATACTCCTAACCGAGATCATTTATATCTCTTTTCAGCAAAATACTTTAGCTCAGTCATCATTTTTCTAAAATTAATATTAGTAACTTGTTTTTATGAAAATCGAAAGGACAAAATAAACTTGAAATCACTTAAAACAAAAATTTAAAAAAATAAAAACAATAAAGTAAATAGTTAAATTGGATATGTAAGGGAAAAAATTGATTAAGTGAGGCTAGGAAGTCAAATTTACCTTTCATCAGACAAAAATAAGGAACCTTGCCATGGCTACAATAACCACCATACCAAGATACGATAATTCTTAATATCTATCAGTCTATCTATTCTTCACTTTACCTACTAAAAATCATCACCACCTCTTTTTAATCCTTTTTTCCCCATCAACGAAAAATATGAATGAGGAGGGACTAAGAAAGAAAGACAATGCGATGACCAAGAAAGAGATGGAAGGATATGGTCAAATTTGATTACAAATAAGGAAGGATGGGGAAAAGGGATTAGGATGTCTTTCGTCAAATTTGAGAGGGACGATAAGAACAAGGAGGGATGAAGTTGTTTAAGGATAACTTTAGAATAAAAAATCAGAAATATAAGGGGAATCGGGATTCATTTGGTTCAATCTTCTTTAGGAATTAGGATTCGATTGAATGACTAATATAAGGTTCTCATTTACAATTAAATAATATAATGGGGGGGTTGCATATGTAAGAGGGGGGAATGACACTTTCATTCCCCTTAAGTGAATATGGTGGTAATGTCTTTGCTATACGAATTATAAGATTAAGTACAAGGATAAAAAAAAAAAATCTCTCTCGAAAGTGATTTTGGTTATTGTAAATTATAGTTCGAATCTCATGTGTTGTAATTCATGCACTCAGCATTATAGATAAGGATAAATTGTAAATACGTTTCTTTCTATTTACTTTATGTGCACTTAATACACTTTCCTTTAAAATTGAGGATTTAGACCTGAAATCATTTTTAACCAAAAAAAAAAAAACCCAAATCTTTAGAAAGATGTGTTTCTAAACTCTAACATTATCATTTTATCCTTAATTTGTATTTTAGTATTTGTTTTACTATTTTATTTAAGAAAAAAATAGTAAAATAGGATGTAAAGGCACCTTGATTAATATTTTGGGATCTCAATGCTCAATTTCTATAAATAAGATGTTAACTGCATATGAAGTGAATATAAAGGAATGTGATGCATTGGTGGTTTTAGCTTTAGAGGATTATACTCTTCAATTGCCTAACAAACCACCTAATTGAAGGTGATGTGGTAGCCAAAGAACTAATGGTGGTTGCCTTGAAAATAGAGTCATGACAAGGAATTAGAAAAGAAAGTAAAGGCTAAAGGTGGCACGATATCTAAAACTCTACATTATGGAAGAAAAATATTATTACTAATGATATCTTCAAGATAATTTCCTATAGCATCTTATATAACTAAGATAATTAATATTTTAGAATAATTTGCGTAATGGCAAAATATTTAAAAAAAAATAAAAAATATGCATTAAATATATATTTTAAAGAGCAAAATTTAATAAGAAATTAGGTGCAACTTAGTAGTTAAATATCTAGTTTTACAAACATGAGTTTTTATGTTTAATTCCCATATTTGTCATTTTACTAGTTCTATGTGCATTTTGTTAGACTTATTTATTTTATTTCTGAGCATGTGTTGTTAGCATATGATGCATTGTATATATATTATTCCTATTGTACAGTTAATTAACAAGAAATAAAACTTTAATAATGACCTTAATAGATTTTCTTTCTATCTTCCATTTCGACTCTTCTTTTTCTCCACTAGCCTTTCATCCTCCATTGCTGCACCTTCATTTGTTTCTAAAAAACTAGTTGTAATATATTTGTTTTAGTTTCTATCATGGTATCAGAGTAATTAGTCATCTAATTTTCTTTGTTCTATAGATTTCATTTCTTGATAATGGCACTTTCTCCATTAAAGGATGTGTCATCACCTTATTTCATTCACCATTGAAATACCTAGAATGCTGTTTTGATTATAACTCTTCTAAGTAGATTAAATTACAACACCTTAAGCTAATCATTCTTATTAGCACTATCCATTTGAAACAAATTTTGGTTTTATTGATGGCACAATTCAAGCACCCATGCAAACAGATTCTTTGTTTCCAATCTAGAGCAAATGTAATAATCTGATTGTAACATGACTTTTAAGGTTAGTTTCACCTCAAATTGCTTCTATTGTGATCTATATGACATCAGCAAAAGAAATTTGGGACAAACTCAAGGTTAGGTTTTCTTAACCAAATGATGCAAGAATTTGTCAATTGCATAATTTACTTAGTTCAATCGTACAAGGCAATAGATCTATAGATAACTACTGTTATGCTACAAAGCAGTAGAGTCGTAACAATTTAAACCATCCTAAAATAAAAGCTAACTGCCCAACCACTATCGTAGACTTGATATATACAAAGTATCTACAGCTAACCCGTTTCAAAGCAAACAGTTTACATGAAAATACTATTATTCTACTTGTGAAAGTCTTATAAAGTATAATAAAATGTAGATAATCCAAGTAATATTTACATGACCACCAGTAGCTTAGGTTACTTAGAAATTTACATAGTTGGCACCAAAGGTCAAACGGTAATAACAAATCTTTAAAAGTCTAGTTGCTCTCTAATTTTATAATTTCACTCCTTAGGATCTAATAGTTATTAACCTTAGGGTAGTTATAAAACGGCATCTTATTCGACATCTGTAAAAGGATCTATAGAGATGTGAGCAACTGACAACTCAGTAAGTAGAGACGAAAACATACGTCTATATGACAAAACACAAATAGGGTTATCAAACGGTTAATTAAATGCAATGAAATAAACAGATGTCATAGCATAACATTGTCCAATCCATTGTGAGATTAGAGAAATTACACTCACTCTAATCCAAGTTTGAAAAGTTTCAACACCTATGTAATAGCTCATTATCAAACCTAGGTTTATGCAATGGAAACATCCCTCCCTTACGACTACCTTCAAACCACCATGTTTACCCTTATCGCGACCTTCTCTCCTGTCACTTAATTCAATTAAGAATAAAGAAATTACCATTTCAGCTATCCCTTTCGAAGGGGTTGGTATTTAGTTATAAAATCCTACTTATCCCTTAATAGGCTACAATGCATGTTCAGTTTAGGTTTGAAGTCTAATATAGTTAAGTTTAATTTAAGGTGGCCAATCAATTTCACGCAATACAAATAATTGCAATCTAGTATAGTAAGCCAATAATATACAATCAAGCTCAATGACACACAAGCATACACACAAGCAAGCTACTTACAAGTATAACCAACTATAACCTTAAGCCTTCAAGTACTATAAAACAGTACTTAGAGAATAGTTACGCATTGATCTTAGACTTCCTGCTTACTCACAAAGGTACGACTTGAGATGTATCTTCGCCACTATTCCTTATAACATAAATGTCATTTTAAAGTTTACAAATTTACTATATATAAATCATTAGTTTGTAACTTGACTTAATAACTTAAGTTTAAGTTTCTAATATACCTAGTCATCTAAAATTTAGGTGACTTGTTTTTAGTCATGCTTTAACTAGTCTTCGATTCAGTCTTTGGTTTAATCTCTTATTCAACCCTTGATTACCATTTACTCATAAGCTTAAAAATTTCTTTTGACCTATTCTCTAAAGTTTAACTAACTACATTTCAACCATATAAAGTTTTTTATTTAGTTTTTGATCAACTTCCTAGTTTGCCATATATACCTAGTCTCTGATCTAATCTCTGAATTAGCCTCTAATTTACTCACACCATATTTCAACCAAAATTTTCACAACTTCAACATAGATTTCCACTTCTACAATTAAGGAAAATAACCAAATATCACCTCTAACCTCAACCTCATCTCATATTCATATTCTACAACTTACACTTTATTATTTACCAAATTAAATTAAGAAGATATACAATTCCTTCCTTCTAACAGTTTATGCACCTAAGTAAATGACTTTTTACTCCAAAAAACTCTATTTCTCTTTAGTTAAATATCTTCAAAACTTATTAATATTCATATTATGACATAAGTTTTATCAATTTATTAAATTGACTTTATAAGAATACTCCAACAACTCGCTATTTTGTGAAAATCAAAATTTCTTGGAAATTCGACTTTAAAATTTTGAAAAACTGATCACACGGCATAAAAATATATATGTGAACATCTTAGATTCAAAAATTAAGATCAAAACTATATTATTTAACCTTGTTAAAATTTTATTGAAAATCAGTGCGAGTGTTTAATTTTTTAAGAAACATATATTTACACTTATAATTTTGAAAAACCGATTCGATCTTTAAAATCTACATGCAAAATTACTTGAGAAAACCAAAAATCAAAATTTTTTGTCATGATTTGATATTTTTTATAATTTTTCGAAAAATCAAGTCAAATTTATGATGCACCAACAATCGAAGCTCTGGCCACCAACGGCTCTTCTCCCTTTGTCGACTACACCAAGCATTGGTGGCTATATCAAGTGGTAGTGGTGGTTCCTTGTCAAGTCTTTGTTTTGTAACCGATCTCCAATTTAGAAAAAAATAAATAAAAATTTTCTATCACTCTTCAAAGGCTCACATTATTTTTTCTAGATCCTCAATTGCCTAAAATGACCTAAAGAAGGGTTGCTTTAAATTTATGAAGGAGTATTTGTCAGTTGGTAACTTTCCCCCGATTTCTAAGTGTCTAATTCACTTTTCATTCTCATATATTAGGTGTTTAGCTTCCCCAAAAAGGTTGCTGACCTATTATATTGAGTTGCCACACCACTTTATTAATAATTCCAAGATGCCACCTTATTTTTATGTTCGTATAAATTTTTCTTTAATATTTTAATGTAAATTAGGTATTTTGGTAATCACGAGGATTTATATATACACATATTATTATAAATAAATGCTCTTAAATATTATTCATATTATATTATGATTTTTTGTATGTATATAACTTATCTATAGTGATTCATTATTTATCGAAACTCATTTTGTGCTTTTTTGGTAAATAACAAGTAATATACGTATATTTTATAAATGTAATATTTAATTATTTTATTGTTTTACTTTCTTAAATCCAAACTCATAGGGCCATTTTTACCATTATTCTTAGCTTCGTCATTAAATTTAAGCTCAATTGATTGACTTTCCCAATCGCCCTCAATTTTACTTATCAATTCCATATTGACTAATCGTAAGCTTACTAGCTAATTTTGTAGGCTCTCATAACTATTTCACTTAATTGAATTAGTAGCTATTTTGAAAGATTTTATGAGATAATGCAAAAAGATTACGTTTTAAATTTCGCAATGTTCTCAAGATAGTTTCTATGCTATTAGATGATAAATCCTAGATTTGCAACATTTTCTTACTTTAGATGAAGTGTATAATTTGGTGATTAATGATGAATTTCAAAGAAAAGTAAACCTAAGTAAGTAGTTTTTACTGATGCATCTGCTATGATTACTGTTTATAATAATAAGCAAAGGGGGCGAAATGATCTTTAGTGCAGTTATTGTCGAAAACAAGACATTTGAAGGATAAATGTTACAAACTTGTTGGTTTTCCTTCACATTATAGATTTAATAAATCAAAAGTTATTGGAGTTAATAATTTTGTGTAAGGATGTTAGTATGGCTAATTCAATTACTGAAGGGCAATCTGAATCTAGAAGTAATAGATGCAATGTGGTTGGTGTAGGAAATGGTTCTAGTTCTCAAGCTCTAAGTGTTAACTTAACCAAAGATCCAGTTCTTCAACTATTGTCTTTACTTAATGTTTCAAATTCCAGTTTGAAACCTAATAAACTTTATTCTCCTCCGTTTGTTTTTCAAGCTTCACTTCTACAAGATGGTTCATCGTCTACTACTAACACAGCTCATGTAGCCTTGGCTCAATCAAATTCCATGTCAGGTAATAATTTCATGAATTCAAACATTATTTATGTACGCCCCGTAATCAGATACTCAAGGTTCGGTTCATAGAATTTAGGTGATCTAGCAAATAATCCGATCTAGCCCAAATTTTACGACAAAGTTAAGAATAATAATAAAAGTGATTTCATAAGTTTGGATTTAGGAAAATAAAGAATAAAATAATTAATTAATATAATATTGAATTTTATGTAAATTGTCCATTATTTATCGGAAACGCTTAAAACGAATTCCGATAACTAACGAATCAATAGAAATAAATTATATACACGCTAAAAATCATAAAATAACTTAAATAATATTTAGGAACATTTATTTGTATCTTATATGTATTTACATGTAGGTAAAAATATGTGAAATTACTTAAAATAGGTGAAATATGCAAAAATAACGTTAATTAATTAAACAAAATTCATGAATAATTAAAGAAAAATCAAGAGAAATATGGAAAAATGAATAAATGTCCAAAAGTTGGTCATGTCAACTTGGAAATAGAGGAAACAAAATCAACCAATTAAAATTTAACAAATAGAAAGTAGAAAAAAGATAAAATAAGGCCAATGTCAAGTTAATTTAATAAGCAAAAAATATTTATGTAGCACTATAAATACCCAAATTTTTTCAGAAGCTCATTTGGTTAGTAAAGAGTGTTAGAAAATTAGAGAGAATCAAAATAGTGAAGGTTAGGGTTTAATTACGAAATTTACAAAAAATTTGTGCAAGTAAGGCATTTAAACCAAACCTTGCCACCACTACACTCTAGTACCACCACCTGGACTAGCCAACACACATGGAGCCACCTCTGGTAGCTGGAATTTTCCGGATACGTAAGTCCGATTTTCAACCCAATTTTGTTCAATTTTGAAAAAATATTAAATATAGTTAGAAAATTTTGAAATATGTTATTTTGAGGTTTTTAAGTATGTAAATTTAGGAAATTTTTTAATAATAAATTTATGTCCAAAAATATACTATTCTCATGAAACCCCGTAAACCTAAGCTTTGTTCGAATTAAAAATAAATGATCTTAGAAGTATAGTTTTAGGCTCAAAATTTTTGTGTAAACTACTTAAGAGTTATAGAGCAATGTTATGAAGCCCTTATTCAAAAATTAAATTTTTAAATAATTTTTAAGCTTTAAAATGATGTATAAAATGGGTAATTTGGGGCTAATTAAATAATTAAATGGGTAATTATTAATTTAATGCATAATTATATGTTTTAGGATGTTGAAATCTGATGAAGTATGCTATTTGTAGCATTTAGGGTGTTAGACGTAATTATTAGGATATTATGTAATGTATATGTAATAGGTAAAAATGGTAAATTTAAGTTAAATTTTTAATTTAGGGTAATTAGGCGTAAATTCTGATTTGGGGGGAATTTAAATATTTTGAGATGTTAGTTGATGTTAGGAGATGATATTTGAAGTGATAGAAATATTAGATGTATATATTATGTACATATTAGGTGATAATGTATAATATGTAAGTATAAGGAATTAATGAATAGGAAAATATTAGGCAAAAAATTAATATTGTAATAATAATAAGAATATATGCAAAATTTGGTAGGAGACTTAAATTTAGGTGTTTATATGAAATATGTAAATTTTTCTTACATTGGAAGTAAATTCGGTAGTTAAGTTAAAATAAGGGGTATATCGTATGAACTAAAATATTGATTAGGGGTTAAATATGATAGTTATGATACCTGAAAATAATGTGATTAATTTCACATTATAGGTTGAAATGAGTTTCTATGGTTTGTATATAAAACTGTACTCAAAAATTAAACTAAAACCTAATTTAGAAATTGATTCAAAACCTGAACCAGAACTTAGCCTAAATCAAGAATAATTGTAAAAAACTTGAAAACCTAGATGATTTGGTATATTAAACCCTAAACCAAAGATAACATAAAAATATTACAAAATAGAGTTTATATAAGTACTGAAACAACATTCGCCTTATAGGGTTTAGCGATAATAACCCATGCAAGTCACACCCTAAGTAAGTGAGCAAAGAGTCCATATAAGTTAGGATTAACACATTACTGTATTTTGGAGGCTTAAAATTGTGCTTGTTAGATAGTTGACTACGCGCATATGCTTGTTTCTGAGTTGATGTTATGATTCTAATTTGTTGTTTTGGCTTGTATTCGTATGAATTGTTTAACATGATTGAACACCTCAAATCGGATTTAACTAAATATATGACTTATAATTCGAAATCGGATTTGCATCGCAACCCATTAAGGGAAACTTAAGATTCTCCAACTAAATATCGACCCCTTTGAAAGGAATAGCGCTAGATAGTGTAATTGGTTCCTTTTTCATCCTTAGTCAAACTAAATGACAGATAAGGAGATCGCAACAAGGGTGAAGTCAATAGTTTGAGAGTAGTCGTGGGAGGAGTGGTGTCTCTATTCACAAGCTTGAGTTTAGTTGTGAGCTGTTGCATTAATGAAAATTACTTAACTCGGATTAAAACGGGTGTAATTTATCTAATCTCACGATAGATTGGACAACGTCGAGTGATGGCATTTGCTTATACATGCATATTATCTAACTAATTTGGTTGATAACCATATTTGTGATTGATGTATAGTTTTGAGTCTCCGTCCCAACTTACTGAGTTGTGATTGCTCATATCCTTATAGATATTGTTGCAGGTACTAGCAAGGAAACGACTTATAATTACCTTAAAGCTAACAGCTACTTGATCTTAGGGGAATGAGGATAACAACCCAAGGAACAATTACACTTTCAAGTTTGGATTCTATCTTTAAAATTTTTAGTATTAAATTATGTATTACTCAAGTAGATTATGATTAGGCTACTAAATCTTGTAAACATACTCAGATTATTTAGTGTAAATATGTATTTTTCATAATTATATAGTTGAATAACATGTTTAATTTGCGAACTATTTATTTGGTAGTAACCACTTCATAGATCTATCTTTGAAAATATCTTTAACCATGAAGCTCATCCAACATGTCATCGAGCCTCTGTATCGGGTATCTATACTTAACAATAATTCGATTGATCGCTCGGTTGTCGATGCACATGTGTCATGAACCATCTTTCTTTAAAACCAGTAAAGCTGGTACAGTACAAAGGCTCATGCTCTCCTTTACATATCCTTGCTCGATGAGTTTGTCTACCTATCTTTTCAACTCAGTAACCTGCTCAAGATTCATCTTATATGCAGGTCGGTTAGGTAAGGTGGTGCCTAATTGCAGATCAATATGGTGCTCAATGCCTCAGACTAGTGGCAGTCCTCTAGGTAGTCCTTCTAGAAATAGGTTAGAAAACTCATTTAGCAAGCATTAGATTTCTTCCGGGACTTCCGGTAATTCCCTCATCTCGATCAATCATCTAACCAACAGGAACATAGGTTCATTAGCCTTGTCAGCATATCAGAGCTCTCTTTTACTCATGATTAAGGTCTTTTTCTTACTAGCTTAGGTGAGCTAGTTATGGGTTTCATTTCCTTGTAATGGGGTCAGGGGTTGCAACATAATCTTCCTTTCATCCTTAACAAAGGCATAAGTGTTCTTATACCTATCATATGTAACACGTCAGTCGAACAACTAAGGTTGTCTAAGCAACAGATGTGAAGCTCCCATGGGGATGACATCACATACCACTTCATCCCTATATACATTCCCAACACTGAACGGCACTATCACTTGTTCAATCATGTGAAAAGCACTCTTATCATAAAGCCAATGCAGCTTGTAAGGTCAAGGGTGCTTTAAGATCAGCAAACCCAACCTTTGCATAAAGGAATGTGCGACTACATTAGTGTAGCTTCCTCCATCCACTATGATCGTACACAATTGGTCTTTAAAGGTACACTTGGTATGGAATAGATTTTCCTTCTGGTCCTCCTCAGAGTTCAGCAAAGGACTCAATATTTGTCTTAAGACTAGGGTCATCACTTCTCTTGGGTTGGCAAAAACGCAAGTCTCCTCTTCTTCTTCAGCCTTGGGCCTTCCATCATCTTTCTCAGGCTTACTCTCATTGGTGCTATTCATTACATCTCATCGAGGCACCATAATGCGTCGATTCGAACACTCAACAGCCATGTGTCGGAAGCTTAAGGACTTGAAGCATTTCACCTCGCTAGTCTTTCATTTGGAGGTTTGTCCCTTCTCATATGTCTTTAGGGTTGGCCTAGCCTCGGATCGACTTAGCTGACCAGCTCGGCCCTGCTGGCTAGCCCGATTGTCATCAAGTCTGTCACTCCTATCCTTGGCTTGGTATGGCTTCCTTGGCTTGGCTTGAATAAGTCGGCATGGAAATAAGGCTTGGGAGAATGTTAGCTCAGGTTGGCTCAAAACATTTCTCATCTATTTCTCAACTCTCTGCGTAATCTTAATCACCTCTTCTAAGGTATAAAACCTTTGCACTTCTACAATATTGCAAATTTTATACTTGAGCCCAGAAATGAACCTTGATACTGTATGGGCCTCTAGTTCTTCCACGTCAACTCTAATCATAAGCATCTAGAATTCTCTAACATATTCATCAACAGATCGACTTCCTTAGCAAAGCTCTTGCAACTTAGCAAACGTATCTTGTAAGTACATTTCGGGCACAAATCTATCCCTCAACAACCTTTTCATCTCATCCCAGGTTCTGACGCCTCATCTTCCATCCCTTACTCATGTTGTATTTAGATTTTTCCACCATATTGTTGCATACCCAGTAAATTTCAATGCAGAAAGTCGAACCTTGACAGTATCTGTATACCCGTAACAATCAAACACCTTCTCAACTTTCTCTTCCCACTCTAAGTATTAATCGGCATCTCTATTTCCACTGAAGGACAGAATTTGAACCTTGACATTGTCTAACCCTTAAAGGACTCGACATCTTCGTCCCTATGTTTGGTAATAATCAACTTCCTCTTCCTCACCAAACCTTTCAACATCTAACTCCTCATCATCCTCCGTAATCTCCTCCAACTCCAGTTTTCGTTTAGCGGCTCCTCCAGTTTGAGGAGGTCGAACTGGGTGATTGGTTCGATTGACTTAGCCATAGTGTCTCCCAGGGACACCATCATATGGGATTTTTTGCTATACTCCTTAAGGTTGTTGCCTATTAACTTGCATTGCGTTGACTAGACTCTTAACAAGGTTTATGAGTCTATCAAGTTTGTCATCAACGGACCTTAAGGTATTACTACCATTATGTCCAAGACCAAGTTAAGCACCACTACCCTGGTCACCAATAACTCCTTGAACACTTGAATTTAACATAGTGTAATACTTTTTCGAATAGATTAACAAACTACTAACAACATTAGTACCTAAAGTTACTCAAACAGAATAGAGACAAACTTGCTCTATTTTCACAATGAAAAACAGAGTAAGAACAAAGTATCAATGAAACCACACTTACGAACACACAAGTACATTGCAGTAGCTACGGAAAGAACACAACAACCACTAACAGTAGGGCGAGCCAAAACTTCACTACAACTTCATACACTCCCTCGCAGAACCGTGCTCTAATACCAGCAAAGCCGATGTGTCTCGAGGTAGTACATACAAAGAAACACCACAACGATTGAACTGAAAAGGTAAACAGAAAAGAATTAGCAAAGTCCGGGCAACTACCGAATAGATATGACTCACCACTCAATCCTACTCGGCCTACAATCTACCAAATATGATACACTGGTTTGAATTGAAGGGTTACTCACCATTACTTCTTACTAAAGGGAATAGATAAGAGTGAAATGATAACAAGAACACCAAGTGGCTCAAAGTGAGTAATTCTGTATTAAAAGTTAAATGTTTGCATACAAGGAAAGTAGGGGTTCATATACTTACCTACTAGTGTTATTTTACATGTATGAAAAGATAAAAGGGTATTTTACAATTACGTTACATGAATCATACAAAAAAGGGGTAAAAAGGACAAAGAATATCTAGGATGGAAAAGAAGAATCATTCTGGAACATTGTGTTACAAAGCATATGTCGCTTAATGGCTATATATCAAGAGTATGATACAACATAAGCAGAAACGGGAAGTGTTGGTAGTTAAGGGCCAACCTGATCTGGATCAAGTTAAGAACCAATCAATCTAGTTAAGACATTAGCTAAATTGGAGTTAGGCACCAATGGTCGGTTGGAGAGCTTGGCTTAGCTAGTCTTTCTTGGGTCACCTTTTAGGTCAAGACTTCACAGCTAGGTAGGATCATGTTAGACACACGTAAGGATCTGATAGACGAGTTGGCTAGGGGGTCAAATCAAGATAGGAATCCCGATCTCAACTATGGCTTAGAGCTAGTATTTTCTGCGTGTGCCCTTGAAGTCCTCTAGCTCGGCTTCTTATAATCGGTCTAAGGGATTGATTCCTATCATATGGTCAACTTCTATCTTAGAATGATTGGTACGGTGGGATTGTTGTGACTTTGTTGTTTTGGGGCGTAATGGTTTGGATAATTGATTCCAAAGCCACTGACCATATGGTTAGTTCTTTAGACTTATTTCTTTCTTTCGTGCCTATACAAAATTGCTTTGTTTAATTGCATAATGAACAAAGGCTTTGAGCCACATACAAAGGTTCTATTTGCTTAACATATGAGATTATTCTTCAAGATGCGTTATTTATTCCTTCTTTTTAGTTTAACCTCATTTCTATCTCTAAATTGCTTTCATCTAGCAAATATACACTCTTATTCACTAAAGAACATACCTATATTTAAGACTCTATCATAAAGAAAATGCAAGCAACGGTCTAAATGTACTCATTCCAATTCCTCTTATAATTCATCATATATCAATAACTTGCCAAATGGCTTTGATATTTAGCAATTTAGACTTAAACATGTTTCTCTTGATAAGTTGAAACTTGTTCAACATGTTGACACTGTTTTTCAATGTAATAAATTTGGTTGTTACATCTATCCTTTAGCCAAGCAGTAAAGATCTTCTTTCCCTTTGTATATCAAAGCCACTTCTTATCCTTTTGAGATTATAAATGTTGATATATGGGGACTATATGCTACTCTCACTTTAGATGGACATCGTTATTTTCTCACTATAGTAAATGATTTTACCAAGATTACTGTCGAGCCTAATTTTTCGATTTCTTTCATTTAAAATTAATTTCCCATTTTCTGATTAATACTAAACCTTAACCCGTTTAATATTAATCCTCAACTAAAGAAATTGAGAAATTATGATTTTTTATTGAAAATAATTTTTTGGAGTCGCCACCCAACCAAAGTCAGGAAAAGAAAAGAAACCGTAACCAATTGGGTGGATTAATTACGATTTGGCTACCAATCTTTGATTTCAATTTGAATAAAAAACCAGAGTGTTCCGAGTTCGGGAGCTAACCTATTAAACCCTAACGAGTACCACTATCTATTTACCGAAATTAAGATTATTCTTCTAATTATAATATTTAAAATAAATAAATAAAAATCAAAAGAAAAAAGAACCTAAGTTTCTATAGATTTTATCATCGCCCCAAAGGTACCTACGTACCCATTAGCCGAGATCAGACAATCGTAGTTTTTTCCGAAAACTTTAATGTGTTGGTTCTTTTTATAAAAAAAAAAATAATTGGTTGAATTTATGTTTTTTATTAACCATTTTATTTTTATTAAGAAAAATCCTTAGAAGCCTAATTTTTATTCCTAATTATAAAAAAAACCTAAAACCTAATTTTTGAAAAATCACAAATTAAGATTTTTATTTAAAAATAACTAAGTGACAATTTTTTTTATTTTCAAGAAAAACTCTAAAGATTTTTATGAAATACGCAATGTTTTACATAATGAATCTTTTATATAGAAAAGATGCTTAAAACATTAAAAAAAAATTCCTAATCATAGAAAAGATGTATATACTATAAAAAAGATATCTAAATTATGAAAAAAAAAATCCAAATGATAGAAAAGATATATAAACTATAGAGAAAAAAAAAAAGCCTAAATTATAGAAAAGATGCCTAACCATAGAAAAGATGCTTAACTATAGAAAAGATACCTAAACCATAAAAAAGAAATTTAAACTATGAAAAAGATGTTTAAACCATAGAAAAAAATCTAAATCATAGAAAAGATGCTTGAATCATAGAAAAGAAATTTAAGCTATGAAAAAGATGTTTAAACCATAGAAAAGAAATCTAAATTATTTCAAATCATAGAAAAGATGTCTGAATCATAGGAAAGAAACTTAAACTATGAAAAAGACATCTAAATTATGGAAAACAAGCCTAAACTATGGAAAAGATATTTCGCCGTAAAAAAGAAGTCAATTAAAGATTTTTTTTTTTATTTTATGAACATCAAAATGATTTTTTTATCTAGAAAACCCTAACATGCCTAATGCAATTTTTCTAAATTAATACAATATGCAAAGAACGAGATTTTGTAAAATATGAGATTTTATAAAAATATCATTTTGAAAATATGAAATCTAAAAAGAAAAATAATAAAAAATAAATAAACTAAAACTTAACTTAACATATGTTCACTAGACACTAATGATATAACTAATTAGTAACAATTAAAGACGTGATAAAAATAAAATAAAATAAAAAATTAGTGCAAGTATTAAAAATAACTACGCATATACTAAGTAAGATAAAAATAAATAAATAAGACAACCTATAGATAATAATTAAAAACCACTATTACGTACCTACAAAGCAAAGCACGCAAAGCTAATGAAATGGAACATATTGGATCCCAAGTCCTATCGTGCACACAATTGTTGAATTGGTCTAAGAAGTGGGTTCAAGCATATTTTTAACAAACGTGTAATTGTTCTCTCTGGCTCGCACCATACAACCCCTATTCATAAACTCAAAAACAAATCTTTTGAATCGAATCGAATCGAATCTAAATTGATAAAGATCCAAAATAAATTCGAATCTTACAAATATTGATTTTATTAGATTTAACGTCATCGTATCAGATTTTTTTTTTTCGACAACTATTTAGTGAAGATTCCATCAAATTAATTTTTTCGAATTTTTTCTTTTTTTAGTTTTTTTTTCTTTTTTTTTTCTAACAATTTTCTATTTTTTATTTTTTTTATCATTTTTCAATTTTTTATTACTTTCTAAATTACGACCCTAAAAACAAAAATTATAACTACTATGAGTAAAAATCGAGTGTTTACAATTACTTTGGTTTTTCTTATGAGATCTAAGCAAGAGGTTGCTTCTTTAATACCTTACTTTCATTAATTGGTTCTTAATCAGTTTGATAAAAGAATTAAAGTAATTCATATCGATAATGATAAAGAATTTGTGTTAACTAAGTTCTTTTCATCTCATGGGATTGTACGTCAATTATCTTGTGTTGAATATCCTTAACAAAATGGTGTTGTAGGTAGAAATCATTGATTCCTTTTGGGGGATGCTATTTTAACACCTACATACATTGTCAATCGTGTTCCATCATTTGCTCTTAAGGGAAACACTATTCCATATAGTTCGTTGTTTAATCAATCTCCTTCTTATTCGCATATGCATGTAGTTAGTTCATTGTGCTTTGCTTCTATACTCAAAAGACATAGGACAAAGTTTGATTCTCGAGTTAATCCTTGTATTTTTGTTAGATATTCTAATGGTGTTAAGGGTTACAAACTTTTTGACTTAGTTAAGAAGAAGCATATCAATTCTTGAGACACTCATTTTTTAGAACATATATTTCCTACTAAAGTGCTGGGCATTTTCAACTTACTAAACTCTTTAGAAGTCAAGTCTCATACATGTGCTTTGCCTTCTTATGTCAGTACTTCATTTATGGATCATGTTTTCCAGCAATTTGGTGATCATCTTACGTTTGTTCCTAATGCAGAACTCCCTTCTACTAATACATATGTTCTTGAGGTTATTTCTTCTTATTGCGCTTTTATTCCTACTATACCCATTACAATTTCTTATCAAAATTCTTGCCATTTATGTCGCAATGCATGAGTTACTGAAATTTCTAGTTATTTGACTAATTATCATCATGAACTCAATTTAGTATTGGTTGATCCTTCATTCATTTCCGATACTTCTCATGCCTCTTCTACTTGTCATCTAATTCAAGACTATCTTCCATATAATTCTTTGTCCCTTACATTTTGTGCATTTACTATCACTTTATCTTATAAGAAGAAGGCTACCAAACCCCTAAGCCAAGCTTAAGGACTAGAAAGCATGGCGAAGAGAGTTCTTTCTTTACGCCCTACAATTGAAGAGTCTGAGTTGCTGCAATTTGCTAAACTGATGCCCTTCTTGAATTGAACTCTCTTATGCTTATCAATAGTCTCCAACTACTGACCAAAGCTATACTCGGACAACAACTCAACCCATCCAACCATTTACCTAGCTGACTTGAATCCAAGCTTTACCAAATACGTTCAAGCTAAATTCACCTTAGAAGAGTTACCTACTTAACTCGACACTGCCAAACTATCAGCTTAACTCAGCATCATTACTCGACAATAGCCAAGCTAGTCGTACAATATGTCTGTTTTGCCACGCACTCAACAACTAATCATCCGCCACATGTTTGAGCACCTCAAGTGATGGGATCTTCCATACAAGACACTTGCTTTTGCTAATTTCTCATTTATACCCTTCAAGCATTCCTTATATCCTACTTACTTTGAACATTACCCTTTTTAGTCTTTTCCCTTTCTAATAGAATGCCCTAATATTTTTGGTATAAATACCCATTATAAAGGTAGTCACAACACAATTAGAAATCATTAATACAAAACATACTTCATTTTCACAGGCATTTTCTTTACTTACTTGTTTCACTCTTATCCTAACCTTTAAATAAGGTTAGGTAACAAATATACTCATAAAGTTAGCTTGTGCATCATATCAAGTTTACTTTGTGAGTTTTCAATAGTTTATTAGTGTGTCATATCCTCGAAGCTGATTATGGTTTGCTTACTTATTTGTTTTCCAATATTCATATCCTTTCCATCCTCATTTTCAAGCTTTCTACAAGCTTAAATCCACCCCTTACGACCAACCTTATCAATCTTTGGTACAAATTGTATCCTTATCTAAACACTTTGAACCCTCTACTTATGCTCAAACTGTGAAATTAGAATATTGGCATAAAGTTATCGATGAAGAATTAGATGCTTGGAAAAGTAATAATACTTAAACTATTATTCCTGTGCCTCCTAATAATCACACGTTTGGTTGTAAGTAAGTTTTAAAGTTAAAAACTAAAGTTGATGGGAGGGTAGATAGATATAAGGTTCATCTAGTTGCAAAAAGGTATAGCCAAAAAGAAGGATTTAATTATACCAAAACATTTAGTCCAATCACAAAACATACTTCCGTTCATCTTTTCTTTTGTTTAGCAAGAATCAACAAGTGGCATATGTACCAAATGGATGTATACAATGCGTTTTTAGATGGTGATTTATTTGAGGAAGTTTATATGGATTTACCCTATGGTCTTGATGTTTCTACTCAACTTTTTGATAGTAATCATTCTTCTCGGTTGGGTTATAAACTCAATATGTCCTTATATGGACTAAAGCAAGCTTCTTATCAATGGAATGCTAAGCTTACTTCTTACTTGATAGCTCATGGCTTTTATCAATCTCATAGTGATTAGTCTTTGTTCACTAAGGAGAAAGGGGATGATTTTCTTGTCATTCTTCTATATGTTAATGATATTGCTATTGTTAGTAAACAACTTGAGGCTGTTATTACTTTCAAATAGTTCTTAGCTACACAATTTAAGATAAAAGATTTAGGTGAGCTTAAGTATTTTATCGATCTTGAATTTATACGATCAGAACAAGGTCTTCCGTTGTCGCAGTGAAAATTTACTCTTAAACTATTGGTAGAAACTAGTTTTCTTAATTCCAAAGTAGTTTCTACTCCCATTGCAACTAATCACAAGCTCTCATGACATGACACTGCAAAAGCAATTGATGCTACTACCTTACGATGAATTGTTGGCAATTACTGTATTTATCTATTACTAGGCCTAACATTGCTTACTCTATTCATATCCATAGCCAATTCATGGTTCTCCCTGTCGTTCTCATCTACTTACTTTACAATGAGTGCTGTGATATATCAAACAAAGTCTTGGGTAAGGATTATTTTTTTTCTATTATTTCTAATTTCACACTACATGCATATAGTGATTCTGATTAGGGGAGGTCGTCCCGATTCTAAGAGATCTACTACTAGCTTTTGTGTGTTTTCTGGGAGTTCTCTTATCAATTGAAAATCTAAAAAGCAAACAATTGTATCAAGAAGTTCAGTTGAGTCCAAATATTGAGTGCTTGCTTGTACAACATGTGAAGTCATGTAGTTACTTACTCTATTAAAGGAATTTCATATTGATTGCAAACTTCCCATTCAACTATTTTGTGACAATCAATTCACTTTACATATTGCAGGAAATCCTGTTTTTTTGCAAGCACACCAAGCACTTGGAGATGGATTTACATTTTATTCAAGATAAAGTGGTAGAATGCCTTGTTTGACTAATCTATGTTCCTAGTAAATAGTAGCTCACATATTTGTTCACAAAATGTTTAGCTATTGATCAATTTAAAATTCTAATGTGAAAGATCAGAGTAATCAACATTTACTCTCCATCTTAAGAGGGGGGGTGTTAAACTTATTTTTGAGCACGTGTTGTTAACATGTGAGGCATTGTATATAAATTATTCCTATTGTACAATTAATTAATAAGAAATACAACTTTCATAGCAACCCTAGTAGACTCTCTTTCTATCTTCCATTTCAACTCTTCTTTTTCTCTCTTAGCTTTTCATCCTCCATTGCTACACGCTCATTTGTTTCTATAAAACTAGTTGTACTATGTTTGTTTTAGTTTCTATCATATTTATTGTATTATTTTACTTTTTTTATATGCATTTATTATTTAAAAACAATTGTCCTTTTACTTTTGTTAAATTTTTTTTTAAATTTTTATTAGTGAAACATGATATATAATAATTATGTTGTCCATATTATAAATATTTCTATCTTATTACATAATTTATTGATAAATAAAACCAATTGTATGATTTAATCTTTTTTTTTTATAGTTACTATTACAAAAATGAATATGGGTTATTGAATAGTTAATTGGTTAGTAACTTATATTCAAAATGATTTTTCTTTTAGCATTACTAATGAAACGACTAGACAAAGTTATCATGAAGAAAAATAGTATAATACTTATATCTATCTTCATTTCCTTTTTTCGTTGTCCTATTAATATCTTACTCTATTTTTTAATCTATTTTTTCTAAAAATAAAAGTTAAATAAGTTTCTCTATAGTAAATTAGTAATGTAATTTTTTTTATAAATTAATAGTTAAATTTTATTTAGTACATATACATAATAAAAAGGTTAAAATTTTATTCTTTTAACTTCTTATTAAGTGTAATTTAGGGGGTGGTGGAACCCTTTTATTAAGTATACCAATCACCCATAATCATTTTTAAAATGAATTTTTCCATTCTATTAAATTTTAGGAATTATTATAAGTTAAATTATTAACAAAATTCTTTAGCATATATAAAATGCAATGCAACTATAACAACAACCAAATATTTTCCTATAAATGATTTAAATATTTACTTAATTAAGATAAGTCTAACCCTCCAATTATATCATCCTTCCCTACTTTAGTCAAATCAAATTTCGTTGTTTTCATGAATTAGCTTCTCCTTCTAGGAAATCTCCTCTAAGAGCTACAACTCGATAATGGCTCCTATGATTGAATGCACTAAAGGAACCAGCTTTAAATGGACACCTTCTACGTAAGAAAAAAGAACTTAAATCATAAAGGTAAGATGGTGTCTTGACCTCATGACTTTTGTAATCCATACTAACCCTGAGTCCTTGAAGAAATTAAGGTACAAGATAATTTGTATGATAAGGATGCGAAGTGGATAGAGTTCCTAAAAATTCTTTTTCGGCATTAGGTGCAAAGGGGAAGTTCAAACACTCTTTGCAGATAATTTGCACATAAGTTTATATTAGTTTTCATTTTGAGAATTATAGGCTTTTAGGATTTGAGATAATTGAAGACCGTTATTATGAGGATCTTGATCTTGTTGTCATTTAGTTAGCTTGAGAGTTGGAAGCAGTTAATGGGTTTTGTAGATATGATAGGTTCGTTAACGCATGGATACAAGACATTCTTTAAGAATAATTGTTAACAAAAGGTGCTGGATAGGATAGAGATTTTTGCATACAGCGTATCGGTATATGCCTTTATTACAAGTCTTGATCATAAGATATTGGTTTATACAGTATATGTGCTTTTAATATCACACTCGACCTAATTATTTCTTCAATAATAATTTTCGAAAAACACTCCGTATACTTACATTTCCCACATGACGGTCTTCCTTTCCGTTTTGGAAAGTATCGCTACAGGACTTACGAGAAATTTAACCAATATAAGAAGCCCATGGATGAGCTTTGATGGGGCCACTTTCAAGGGGAAAAAATGACCCTAATCTTGACAAAGTCCATCCAAGTAAAACTAAGCATGGTTCTGAACCGATTTGGAACCGGATCCAGATCCATAGGAAACCGAACTCAAATTCATGAAACCGATTTATAGGCCGGTTCCTTAAACTTATCGATTCAATCTGACAATTCAAGGAAATGTGAACCAATTTTTTTATTAAAAAATTAATTTAAAAAATAAAAAAGCAAATTAAATTTTAAACTTTAAATTAAAATTATTTGCGCACAAAATAAATGTTATATTTAACTCATTTTACAAAATAGTTATTTTGAGATATATACTTATTTATATACAATCGTATTCAACTTAAATATTATATTAGTAATATGGGATAAAAGATATAAAAGTTATAAAAAAGTTTAAAAAACAAAAACCAATCCTATATTACTAAAAATAGGATTAGTCTTTTGGTAAAGATCTATATACATTAAATCACACAAGTTTTTAAAATTGCATTTATTGCTTTTACGTGAATAGCAAAGCATTAAATGTTGTTAATATGAACTAATTATTTTCCTATTTACATGGAATTAATTAAAATGTTTAGTTTTCATTATTAGTTATTTTTAAAATTATTTTATTTCACCATTTTTTAATTCCTTTCTTTTCTTTATTTATTTTTTTTTAAGTTAGCAGTTCAAAAACCGTCAGGTCTACGGGTCTTAGAGATTAACTCAACTTAAATCCATTAACTCGATAGATCGACCCTACGAATCCAGCCGGTACGGTTGGGTCCATGCTAGGTCTTAGACCCGTCAAGATTGTTTTTGAGCTGGGTCACAATTTGAATCTAGCTTGTGCTTAGGTCTACTTCCAACAATCTTGGATGGAAAGGATGGATAAACATAAACGAGAAGGACCCTTGTGTGAATCGGATATTTTTTTTTTTTTTTACTTTTCATTTTAATCATCGGTTGGATTGACAATTTCCCAAAATTTTGTTAACCTAATCCAATTAGGATACTCAATCGCAGCCAAAAACGAGATCCTATTGAAGTATTTCCTTTAGAAAGTTGAAAATGGTTTGGAAATTCAATTGAAATGCAACGGGTAAGATTAATAAAGGGCAACTAGTTCAAAGCAATGCCATCTTTGCGTCAAAAAAGTGCAAGTTTAGAGAGATAAATGAAATAAATCTATTTAAAGAGTTATTCAAGTTCAAATTAATATTTATTCGAATTCGATTTAATAATTTTTAAATTAAGCCCAAACATTATGTTATTTAATTCAATCAATTCATAAACGTAATCAAGTTCAAATCAAACTTAAGTATTATTCGACTTTAAATCAAACTCAAATATTAATATTATTCTAATTAAAAGGGAAAAAACCCATTTTAAATGAATTAAATTTAAACAAATTTAATTGAGTTAGAATCTTAAACTTATAAAATGCCACTTTGTCGACTTCGAGCAACAACTCGAGCCAATAGCATGTTACTAGATTCAGCTTATTTAAGATTAGGAATACATGGTATCATGTACACGTCCACGTGACGAAATTGTACTGTCATAGTTTATGATTACGGCAAGCAACCGCGAGCGTAAACTAAACGTGAACATGGAACATGACGAAATAAAACCGGTTCAACCAACATGTGAAAAGACACAACGAAGAATGGTTACGTCTAGCAATTTGAAACCAATTCACCAACCTGTATACAATTAGAGTTGGGAAGAAAATCGCTAACCACGGATCAATACGTGAATTAAATCAAACCGAAAAATTAATGTTTTGCAAATTCTTCGATTCAAGGTCCACTTATGTATAATTAGTTTGTGATTTAGTTCAAGGAAGTAAACTGAACCATTTGGTTAAATAAAAATAAAAATTATCCAGCTTTTTTGAATTTTTTGAATTTTTTTTCCATTAATGTTCATAAATTTCATCAAGTTTTGTATGTCTCTTCTTTATCTTATTTTTAAGTTAATTAATAAAATTAAGTTAAATGAATTCCTTTTGAAATTTTACATTTAAAAAATTTTCTTTTCTAAATTATCATATTCTTATATGTTTTCAAATCAATTATCTGATTTTGACGCTTTTTACGCATCTCTTTTTCAATCTTTAGTATGTCATTTTTGTTTTTTTTTTCGTACCGCTTTTAGACAGACAACTCTACTTTTTTCTCCTCATTGTTATTCATTAGAATAGAGTCTTTTATCCTCATCCGATTAAGTTGAGTTTGCTAAGATTTTTTGCAACATTTTGTTAAGTATCATTATACACAATAAATATATGAGTAATTAAGTGAAAATACATTAAAGTTTACTAAAAAGGAAAATATGTTATTAGAAATAAAAATATTTAGCGAAAATTTGATATAAATAGTTCAAATCATAAATCAAACCAAACCGAATCAATTTTAATTAAGTTCGAAAAATTTTCAAACTAAATCTTATAGTTAGGTTCAATATAAAAAAAAAAAAAAAAGAACCGTTATATTAGGTTCAGTAAAAAGGCATGAATCATATCAAACCAAACTATGCCAATCTCTAAATACAATATGATATGATTGTAAACGAGTTTATGTCAATAAAATTTGATACTACTAAAAATGGGCCTAAGCCCATTTGAACCCATTTATAGATAATTCCAAATTCGGGTTTCAACACCTAAATCCATTTGCAAACAAGTTTAATAAGTAGATCACATAAGTTTAATATGTAGTTTCATTATGTACACTACATTCTACATACTTCAAATTTTTTATAAGTGCGATCATTTCTCTCTCTTATGTAATCTATTGCTACCTTATATTTATCATTCATTTTGATTCTAGTTTCAATATAAATGATACTCTTAACATTTGATTTCTTTTTATACTTCGACTTCTAACATTTTAAAACAAAAGCATAATATATATATATATATATATATATATATATACATACAAACACACAAGTAATTTTAAGGTCACTTTTATATACAAGCCCATTAACAAGGCTAAACCCCTCAAATCCTAACGTCATTAGTGAAACCACTTAACACAATTAATAAAAACTAAATTAGGTGAATAAATTAGTTTCTATTTAAGTGGTAACAACATTCTATGCATTAATTTCAAGGATAATCAAATTATAAATTTTTGTTTAACTTATTCATATAATACTTAAAATTTGAATCAAATTAAATTTCTTAAATTAATAAGGTTCTGTTAGACCTATCCATACATTTACTCTAGAATTAGAAAAATATATTTACAAAGCATTTTTATAATTTTTAATATGATTTCCTTTATAAGCATCTAGCAAATTGAAAACAATATAAAAATTACTCTCACAGTATATGCATTTTCTCTTATGGTGTTTTACTTCTCACTTATTTATAGTTTGGAAGTGAAATTTTTAATGATAGTTGATCATACTCATCGAAATCAAGAAAATGGCTTGTATTTCAAAGAACAAGGAGATGATTACAACATTTGATCTTGGAATGTTTGGGCTTTTTATTACCTTAAAGAAAAACTACATTGGAGAGAAACAATATACAAGAGTAAATTTAAATGAGGAAATGAACTTTTGAGTGGTTAAGATAAGGAATCAATGTTACGTTAAGTAATTCGAACAAGGGACCTTATCATAACATAATTATAATACTGTTAAAACAATTTGATGTGGTTGTATCTAGCATGTGGCACTTACATGGCACTGATATAGTGTTTACATATAAATTTTTTACAAATTAAAAAAAAAAATAAAAGATAAAATAATATATAAAATTATTTTAAAAAATAAATAAATAAAAAAGTATAGGAGTGTAGATACGGATCCAAGTGTTACATGCGTGCCACTTAAGAAGTCGTACTATATGTTACTAAAGAAACTACTTAAGTAACTTACGCGGGATAATCAAAAGAGAAGTGTAAGGAAGAAAAGCAAGCAATCTTGATGAGGCTTTAACACCTATGGTGATAAGTAGAGGAATGCAATTGCATTAAACTACAAAATTAATGAAGAATAGGATAGTTTTTTTGAGGTGTTTAGTCTTCAAGACAAAGTTCCGCTAGAGTAACGACATTAATAGGGTTTTTCTATCTTTCAAATGAGGATGTGAATGGGGTATTTATAAAAAATTATGGTTGATCACATTCGTCATATCATGATAATAATTAATTGTTAAAATTAAAACTTTTTATTAATGGATCTTAAGTGAGCTATTTTTATAGGTTGAGGCTCAGATAGAGGCTTTATTTATTATTTTAGTATAAGCAAAACCAAAAAAGGTTGGATCGGACAGACCGATCCAACGAGCTCTAACCCAAACCTAACATGCCAAATCTCCGTTGATTATCCCAGTAATTTATGAGTTTGGCTCCTTAGATCCTATCATCTTAGTTGGAGGAGTCAAATCTATTTAATCAATAAGCTTGAAACTCAATATTAAATTTAGCCCTCTACACTTTGCTCTCTGACTAAAGTCCTTTAAACAAAGTCAAAAAGATTTAGGCATTGAATAAACCTTTTTAGATGACTCAAGCACGCGCACACTATTAAATAGTTGTGTCACTACTAGATTGATTTAAGGATTGTCTTAGTGCACAAGTTCAGAATATCTCTTAATTGTGTGTCATACCTTAGCTAGATTAGGTTATATATTGCTCTTAAGACAACATTTTGAAATAAATATTCTTTAAGTTGTCTTGGAGTTGAGTCGTTTCTTTAATTCGATTCATATGAGCTATTGGTTTCGTCGGAGGCTATATCTTATGCACTAAATTGACATTAGCAATCACGTTAGGGCTAACTTCCGTACATTAATGTTGCCTTGATCTCCTTCAAATAGAGAAAAATTCTTTTTGTAGAGCTTTTCATATGCACATAGTTATTGAACAGCTCAAATTGTAGTCACACAACTTAAATTACAACTAGGTATATATATATATATATATATATAAAAGCATAAGCATTTGTAGGCCACTTTAATGGATTACATCAACAAACTGAATCTCTTCATAAAATGATGCTCATAACACGGTCGTCTCATGCTTTACAAATTTTGGCCCCGTCCTTTTTCCTTTTCTTTTCTGCAGTAATGGGCCCTTCATTTCCTTTTACCCTTAATACAACTATAAGCTCCTACAGCAAAAGGAAAAGAAAAACAGTAGTGTTGCTTCTTCTCTATGTAAATCTGACGCACGAATTAAAGTCGGTACTTTCAGTCTTGCTTTTCCCCTACTGATGCTAGTATCCTCTTTTTCGTTCAACAGCTTTTTCATCCTTTTTTTTTTTTAAATCTTTCAGCTTCGAAGCTCCTTTGCCTTGGGGGTTAGCAGGCGTCCTAGGGTTCTCAGGTAATAGCCACTCCATCCATCTTGTCATACAGAGTGAAAACAAATGAGATGCCACACTGTCCCACTACTCACTACCGACGGCATTGTACTACAATTTGAGTACCAAGACAGCCATGGCGAACAAGATGACTTGCACGCTTGGAAGCAAATCAATGAGATGATGCCTTTATCGATCCCAACCGAGTATATGCTACTAAATATATACATCAGCTTGCATGATTTTGCTCTCACAAGCTCAGACGCGGTTACTCGAGTCGACTGATTTGAACGGAGCTCGGGTCAAATGTTCGCTAGTTCCTAGTCCATTGTGTAGTTCAACTACGGCTTTGTTGGTGAAAGGCATAGAACTGCTCAGCTACATGCTCCTTCATCAGGCTCGGGAGTTCAAAGCACGACCTTCTCAGGCTTGACAAGTAGGTAGCTTAGCTAGTCTTCACTCCAAAAGTTGTTTGGTTCGAGAAGAGTAGGAAAAGCATATCCATGTTGGGAGGTTGCCTGTTGTTGCTTGTTGGGGTTTGGTTCTTCCTCAGATTCAAATTATAGTTGCTTTCATCGACTATTTTCTCGGCCCAAAACCTCAAATCTATCAAGTTGGTGAATTGTACGACCATAGCTCACTATCACAAGTTTGAGTTTGCTGCTATCCTTGCTGCAACTACACAAAGATATTCATTATTGTTGAGTTTGTTGCTGGAAGGACTCATTTAATAGGATCGTTCACAAGAAAATGTTTCTGAAATTGAATTAAGGAGATTTCGTCAACCATTGATCGATGCTGTGGTTCGTGCTTCTTTATCCTTATGATTCTTCTAATTCCCCTTTTTTCTTTTTTAGGCCAATGGTTACTCGAGTACTCAGGCATGAAGAAAATAAACCCATCCAAAAGATTAGTTCCTCCCTCTATTAATTTTTACTTCCTCAATTTTACCTTTCACTTCTTATTGAGCAGCTAGTATCCTACAGCGTAGTGATAATTGAGAATCAGATCAACTAAGACATCGGCATCAGTTAACTGAACAAGCTTTCCATAACAATTTCTGCCGATAGCTGCCAATACTTTCTTTGGAAACGTAGGATTTTCGTTTTTCGGGGAGCATGACAGGCATTGTACAACCTTTAGCATTTAGAAAATTAGCTTTAAGCCTTAGAGCTTTCACGAGTAAATTGATAGTTGCCCTCTTTTGTGTTAGCCAAACCCACAGAGGCACGCCATGCATTTCTTACCCAAGTGAGGGGTAGAGCATCTCACCCATTCGTCACTGTCCATACCTAATAGCAAACAAAATTAGCTTCCTTTCTAGCCTATTATTTCCTCCTCTCTTTTTTTTAATTGACTTCATGCTGCTTTCCATTGTCACAGATTTCATTCTACATATATCTGTTTAGCGCTTCCTTTCGCTTGATGGAGGATTGCCATTAAAAGCAAATGGAGTTGCGAAACGGTGAGTGTGTTGTGACTTCTCCCTCTACACTTTCATTCTTCAAGCACCGAAGTACTTCCACAAACATTAAGTTAACTTATTTCAATTGCACCGATTATTTGATTAAATGAGAAATAATTTCATAAACCTATATGTTCTTCTTCGAATGCTTGGTCGATCGATCTTTGTATATTCAATGTGGTTTCGTGCTTCCGACATATATATATATATACTTGATTAGGTTTCCATGAATATTGAATCCACATCCTTACATATTCCCTTGCTATTTTTTACTTTTAAAGAATGGCTCACATTCATGTTGGGAATTGGACTCATATCAGATAACTCGCCCATACATTAGCGTTGAAACTCATTTCCTTCAAGTCGATAGTAACATATATTGCACTTCATCCCCATTTCCTTCAAGTCGATAGTAACATTTATTGCACTTCATCCCCAGAATAACAAGAACACTTCAACATAAGCATTTTCTTCTTCTAAGAGCTAGAATTCATCGTTGACTTATATTCATGCATGTAAGCACTCATTATGAATCCTAAGCGATCAAGTTCCTATCGTGATTCCTCTTCAAGTACTTCTCATATAATATTGCTACCATATTTGGCACTTATAATACTGTATGATAGAAAGTAATGAGGGGTCGCTAATATGATAAGTAGACTCCCCTCTCTCTATTTTGGTTTTGTGTGAACGTCCTTTCTCTAATTGCAACTTACACATATCCATTATGTATTGACGAAATTTGTCGATAGTGTAGTAACCAAGTAACGTGACCCTCTTCGTTGGCTAGAAAACTTATGCTGCCATCGTTATATAGCTAGAAAACAAATGATAAATGTAGTTGAAACTTGTAGTAAGATCGATAATCTGCTACTTCCTTTGAAAGCATAAGCAGAATTGGAATTCATTATTTTAAATGTATGTCACTAGAGAGTATCTACTAAGTCTAAATGTCATGTCCAAAATTTTTTGTTTAATGATATAGTAAGGCAAATGTGATATATGTGAATTACTTGGAGTCTCATTCCTAAGCATAAAAGTATCCCATCACTCAATGCATTTGCTCTTGATATTGATCCATGATAAAAGGAATTCTACTAATAACTGCATGAGCTTTCACCGTTATATTTACCCACTGTCTTGATTCACCTTAGGTATTTGATTTGAAGGTTTTCCATAATATTTCTTTCAATATAATGTGATTGAATTGGTTTCTCCATGATGGTGTAGCCCTTCACTTCATAATCTTCCTCCCCTTTTTTTTTATTTGTGCAATGAGTAATGAGATAATTCTCACCACTTGATGTCTTTAGTTCTTGTAACTTTTGTATCCACACCTTCATCCATGTCTTCATAGCAAATAGTCTTATGTCCTTTTCCTCCACCTTTTCAATGTGAAATTGATATCTCCTAATTGTCCATCTTTTACAAGCAGCATAGTCAATACTTGAGAATTTGGTTTAAAGAAGATCTCTTCACTGCCTAGACCGTGGCTACTTGTAACCAAGGATCTAAAGTTTGCAATCGTAACGTGAGGACCACATCTCGAACTAGCAACAGTTAGCAAATTGACATAGTTTAAAGAGGATAAACTCTTTACCGCCAAGACCTTAACTGTTTGCCAACCAAAGTTCAAAAGTCTGCGATTGTAACTTGAGTACCAATTTTCATTAATGGTTGATAGCAAAGAGATATAATAATTAGGTCATGTATAGCCTCTAAACCAATTGTAACTTAAAATGTGAATTGAATTATGAGTCCTGGGTCGTAAGGACATACACACACAAGCACATGAGAGTCAAGTGTAAGCTAAGTACATACGATTTAGATACGAGTCTTAGACATGAGCATATGAGAGTAACACACTTAATTTGAACACAAACTCCCTTTAACATAAGCACTTGTGAGGTACTATATGAAATGAGCTTAACTCTCCCTCAATACGAACACTTATGGGCTAATCACATAAAATAACCATAAGGCTTCCATATAACCATAAAATGTGAACCTTCAATATGAGCATTTAAGAATTGAATGTGAGTCCACGAGCCTAGCACATATGAACAAGACATAAATCTTGCGCGTGAACACACAAGAGTCGAACACTTCAATTTTGCACAATCCCTTTGGTATGAGTATATGTGGGCTTCTAATATGAGCACTTCTAAACTTTCTATATGCGCACGCGTGAGTTGAGTAAAGTTGAGTATATAACTTGAATATAGCACTTTTGGCCTTTAAGCTAAAAATGAGTCTCGTCATATGCGTCAAATATATGCCTTAATACATGAGCCTTGATCATGAGTTAACATAAGGATCGCATTTGAACCTTGAATATGAGAGTGAATATGAGTCTTGAACATTAGGGTCAAATGTGAGTGATCATGAGCTATAATCATGAGTCTTGAACTCAACATGAATCTTCAACATGGCACAATCTATGAATGTAACATGAGCTTTGAATATGGAAAGAATCTTAAACATGTTACGAGTGTTGAACATGATATGGCACAAGGCCTATACGTGAAGTAAGGCTTAAACACGTCGCAAGGCCTAAGCACAAAGTAGGGGCTAGGTGCGACATGAATCTTGAACACAACGTGAGTTTTGGACATACCATGGGGTCTAAGCATGATTGTGAAGTCTAAGCACCACATAACCCTTGAACACGACGTGAAGCTTAATCATCATATAGGCCTTAGCTCCATAAGTTAAACTTGGCACTTGATATGTGAGCAAAACGCTAGTAGTCAAATCATAAGCCTTCTTAATATAGATGTAAAAAAGACATAAGCCCATTACGTGAACTGAGCATGAGGCTTTGAATATTCATCTTCTAACACGAACACATACTGGAACATATCATTTAAACATCATCATAAGTATGTGAGCTAGGCATGGTATCACTGATCTTATTTATGAATTGCGTATTGTCACCATGTATTGTAAGAGTGTTTTGATAAGTAAATGTCACACCTTCCAAATGCACCTTACTTCTACTAACTCTCTTGCTTCCTTTCATTTGCAAGTGATCTCTTCCTTTTATACTTGCATATAGACATCACCACTGCCTTTAAGGATCATTAACATGAGTAAAGAATCTAAGAAGAGTAGTTTTCACAGTAACAATGTCAATAAGAACAATGAGGTTTTGGCATATTCTAAGGATCATATTCCAACAGTACCCTTACCTCGAGACAAATGGGTAGACTCGATTATTAAAGGTGAGTTCTTTTGGCGAGATACACTTCCACATCGACCTAAGGATGGCAAGTTGCGTTTCATAAGACAAGAACCTCCAATACATAAGAGGGTTGAGATAAAAGCAAATTTTGTGTTACATTTTAGAAACGAGAAGAAAGAAATCCCTCTTTCAAAAAATAGTTATCGAGCTCTATTTCGATTTCTTTAATTTAACCTATGTTAAGCCTAGTCTGCTTAATACAAATTACTTAATATTAAACTAAGGAAAAGAATTTAAAAAAAAAAATGAAGTCGCCAATCAATTCAACTAGTAAAAAATTTAAATTAGGGTTTTCAGGTGAGAAAACATTAATTTGACCACTAGTTTGTTAATATTCTAAAAAATTAATTTATAGATAATTGAACCAGAAAACCGGATTCAGGGGTTAACCTATTAAAAATAAGTCACCATGTAAAAATTTAAAAAAATGATGGGCTTTATTTTTGTAATTTTTCTAAAAATATTAAAAATATACCTAAATTCACAAAATGTAACTAAAAATGATTTCTATTATATTTTTTATTACGAATTTATTTTAAGAAAAAAGGAAAATTTTTTTATTTTTAAATCGTTGCCCTAAATGTGCTTATAAACCCGTTACTTGAGATCAAACCAACTATAATTCTTTTTTATAAAATTTTTAGTAGGTGAGCCATTTTTATATTGAAAACTGAGCTAAATTTACCTTCTTCTTTTTTAATCCATTTATTATTTTAAGAAGAAAAAAAATCCTAAGAAATCTAATTTTTTTTTTAAAAAAAAAACCCTACCTAATTATCTTTAAAAAAAACTTAGTTAAGATTTTTATATTTTTTCAAAACCATTATGTGTCAAAATATATATTTTTTATTTAAAAAAACACTTAATTTAAATAAATTTTATTAGAATGGCCTTTCTTTTTAAAAAAATTGCAATAAAATAAATAATAACTAAAACCAACACTTAAACAAAAGAAATAAATTAATAAAGAAAGAAAAAAATAACTAATGAAGTGAATTAATAAAAATTAATGAAATAAATAAATAATAGTAAAATTAATGAAAATTTACCTAGTGTCGAATCATGTGCTCGTGTGTTTAGTTTGGGCAACAACTGAGCATGATGGGCAAATATCTAGGCAAGCGTGCTGGCGACACTAGGCGACAATACGGGCGGTGATGGGTGGGCGCACAAGCGAAAGCGAGCGTGAATACAGGAGGTGACTAGGCGAGACCACGGGCGATACTGGGGGACGGTACAAGTGATACTAGGCGATAGCACGGGCAGTGATTAGACAAGAGCATAGGCAATGATTAAGCGACAGCACGGACAGTGACTAAGTGACAGTACAGGCGATAGGACAAGTGGTGACTAGACGAAAGCACGGGCGGTAACTGGACGACAATACAAGTAACATTGGACGATAACACAAGTGACACTAGACGACAATACGAACGGTGATTGGGCGATAGCACAAGGCAACAGCACAAGCTGTGATTGAACGAGAGCACAGGCGGTGATTGGGCAACAACATAAGTAACAGCATAGGCGATGACTAGGTAAGAGCACGAGAACCACTAGGTGACGGCACAGGCAGTGATTGGGTGAGAGCTACAGTGGTTTGGATGGTGTTGCGGTGGTGTGTGGTAGACTGGGTAGCAACGACGGTGGTTTAGGTGGTATTGGGCGACGCGTGTGGGTAACACTAGGCAATAGCTCCGACTGTGCTGGCGACGCATGTAGTGGTTTGGGTGTTTGTGAAGGAGTGTGATAAAAAAAAAAAAAACAAAACAAAACAAAACCCTCTCAACTTCTCTATCGACGTACTATTTATAAACTCAAAATTAAATCTTTTATATCGAAGATATGGAAGATACGATTATGATTTGTTAAGAATTTACCCTAACTTCTAGAAACCCTAATTTATTTTGGGCTTTTTTATTCTTCCAAGGCCCGATTTGATCTGCTACAATTTAGCCCAATAATTCCCTAATCTGATTTGAGTCCTTAAATTAGATGAATTTTTATTCTATATTGATCTGGCCTAAAATTAATTAAACCCATATCATCACCTAATCCGACAATCCAAGTCAATTCAATTCAACACGACACGACTCGACTTATAACTCGATTTACTACGACTTCACTTGATTTTCCTTTTTTATTTTTTTCATTTTTCATTTTTTCTTTTAATTTTCGTTTTTTTATTATTTTTTTAATTTTTTTTTCATTTTTCTATTTTCTGTTTATTTGTCTCAATTAACAAAATTGGCAAAAATAAGGTGTCTATAGTTGCCCTTCTTTGCGAACTTCATGACAAAGACAAAAAAGATACCCATTTTTGCCAAACCCAATTAGGATAATCCAAAGATGATAAATCTCTTCAAAATCCCTTTTAATTTAATTCAAAGAGAATAGGTCTCTTCGAGATTTGTTTTAACTTGTGATGTGAAGAAGATAGATCTCTTCAAAAACTTATTTCACTTTAGTGACCCAAAAAGAATAGATCTTTTCAAGATTAAAACTTTGTTTTGGTTGGTGGATGACTCGAAGAGAATAGATCTCTTTGAAATTCGTTTTGACTTTAATGACCAATTTGAAAAGGATAAATCTCTTCAAGATTCATTTTGGTTAATCTAAAGAGGATAGATCTCTTCAAGATTGGTTTTTTGTTGATCCGAAAAGAATAGATCTCTTTGAAATTGGGTTTTTTGTTTATCCGAAGAGGATAGATCTAAAGAGGATAAATCTCTTCAAGATTGGTTTTAGCTAATCCAAAGGGGATAGATCTCTTCAAGATTCGTTTTGGTTGACCCAAAGAGGATAGATCTCTTCGAGATTCATTTTGGTTGATTCGAAGAGGATAGATCTCTTCGAAATTCGTTTTGGTCAATTTGAAGAGAATAAATCTCTTTAAGAATCGTTTTGGTTGACCCAAAGAGGATAGATCTCTTCGAGATTCATTTTGGTTGATTCGAAGAGGATAGATCTCTTCGAAATTCGTTTTAGTCAATTTGAAGAGAATAAATCTCTTCAAGATTCATTTTAGCTATTCCAAAGAGGATAGATCTCTTCGAAATTCATTTTGGTTACTCCGAAGAGGATAGATCTCTTCAAGATTAGTTTCAAAAACTAGTTTAATTCTTCTAAATATCTCTTTCCAAAGATTTTTAAGATTATTGTTCCATGGGACTATATAATTTTTCAAATGGCAACTAATTGACATGCTTAAATTGACTCCCAATATTCACTCATTCAATCGATAGAATTTCACCAAAAGACTGTGATTGCTTCTTCTTTCTTTTTTTTTTTTTTTCTATTTCTCTAAAATCTCCCAAACTTTTGAGTTTTGTAGCCATGCTCATGCCTTAAATTTGCTTTGTCGATACCAAATTTCAACTTCCACTCTTCATGACTTCTGAATGGTAATTCTCTTTTTGAAATAAACAAGATTAAATTATTAAGAACATTCGATTTCTTTCTTTTCTAGTGATTCAAATTCATTAGTAAAGGTCTAGTGTTTAAGGGTATGAAGCTACGAAACAAGGGTTTATTGGTGAAGTGTTTGTTGGTCAATAACTATCTGAATTTGAAAACATTCATAGATATCAACTTTACTTATAAACGATGAAAGATTAACCACAAACTTATTCAAGAAAAATGAAAACCTTTATTGAACTCAATTTTCATGAATAATACAACTTGACTACATCTGAATTCACTAGTCCCCATAATTCAAGGCCATCCATCTCTGTTAATACTAATACACCTCCTGATAATACCCTTTTCACCACATAAAGGCTTTCATAATTCAGAGCAAACTTGCCCCTAAGATCTTTTGCGTTTGGCAATATTTTCTTCAGCACCAAGTCTCCTTCTTTGAAGTATCTTGATTGTACTTTCTTGTTAAAAGATCGTATCATCCATTGTTGGTAACACTAACCATGACATATTGCTGCAAGCCTCCTTTCATCTAAGAGATTCAAATGTTCCATCCGCATCTTCACCCACTCTGCTTCATCAAGCTGAGTTTCTGCCAATACTCGGAACAAAGGTATTTCTACTTCCACTGGTAATACCGCTTCAGTTCTGTACACCAATGAATATGGGGTTACACCAGTAAAGGTCCTGACTAAGGTTATGTATGCCATAAGAGCAAAGGGAAGCATCTCATGTTAGTCTTTATAAGTGATCACCATCTTCTCAATGATTCTTTTAATGTTCTTATTTGCGGCTGCAACTACTCCATTCATCTAAGGTCGATATGGAGTTGAATTTCTATGATTGATCTTGAATTGGTTGCATACTTTATCCATCAACTTGTTAATCAAATTCATCCCGTTGCATGTAATAATAGACTCGAGTACAACGTATCTTGCAATAATATCTCTTTTTAGGAATTTGACCACTATTCCTTTGGTCATCGTGGCATACAACGCTGCTTCTACCCACTTGGTAAAATAGTCGATTACGAATAAAATGAATCTGTGCCCCATTTGAAGCAATTGGTGAAATTGGACCGATCATGTCAATTCCTCACATTGAGAAAGGCCAAGGAGCCAACAACACATGCAATTTTTAGGGAAGAGTATTGATTTTGTTAGCGTACACTTAGCATAGGTGACAGTGCCTCATGTACTTGATATAATTAGATTCCATCGTCATCCAAAAATACCCCATTCTCAAGATCTTCCCGGCTAACATATACCCATTCATGTAAGGACCACAGACTCCTTCATGCACTTCTTTCATCAATTTCTCGGCTTGTTCTTCATCCATACACTTTAGCAGTGTTGCATCCGATAACCTCTTGTATAACATAACTCCACTTAATAGGAAATGAGTAGCCAACCTTTTAAAAGTTTTTCTATCTTTTCTATCAGCATCTTCAGGAAACTTTCCCGTTTGAAGTAACCTTTTGATATCATAATGCCATGGTTCTTTTGTTCCCTTCTCTTCAACTACAAGGAAAAAAGCCGGTTTTTCGTCTACTTCAATCTTTAGGGGCTGAATTTCTATCCCATTTGTGACTTTCACTATTGATGCTAATGTAGCCAATGCGTCAGCAAACTGATTTTGGATTCTTGGAATGTAACGAAATCATCTAGAATTTTTCAATTAGCTTTCCTAAATGTTCATGGTAAGGTATCAATTTTTCATCATCCGTCCTATATTCTCCCAAGATATAGAGAATTATAAAGAAAGAATCTCCATATACTTTAAGCTCTTGTATTCCCATATCTAGTGCCATTTTGAGCCCCAAAATGTAAGCTTCATATTCTACTATGTTGTTGGTATATGGAAATGTTAATCTTGTTGCCACAAGGAAATGGTTACCCTTAGGTGATACCAATACTGCTCTTATCCCACATCCAAACACGTTAGCTACTCCATCAAAATACATTTTCCACCTCAGTTTTTCACCGCTCAATTCATTTGCCATCATCACATTTTCATCAAGAAATTGCGCTTCTGAACCATCATCCTCATCCTCTAATGGGTATTTTGCCAATTGATCAACCATTGCCTGTCCATTGACTGAACTCTGACTTACGTACTTGATATCAAATTCAGAGAGTAGCATCTGCCACTTCAATATTCTCCTAATCAACACTGGCTTTTCTGTTAAATATCTCAAAGGGTCATGTTTCGTCAACAACTCTATTGAATAATAAAGAGTGTACTGCCTAAGTCTATACATCACCCATACTAAGGCACAACATGTTCTTTCCACTTCTAAGTATTTTTGCTCGGCTTCTGTGAATTTTTTGCTCAAATAGTCTATAGGATGCTCTTTTCTTCCCATTTCATCTTTTTACCCTAACATGCATCCCATCGATTCAGGAAGGATTGTCAAGTAGAGAATCAATGGCTATCCCGATGTAGGATTGACCAATATGGTAGGATTCATGAGATATTCTTTGATTTCAGCAAATACTTACTCACACTGTTTATCCCATTCGATGGCTACATTCTTCCTCAAAAGTTTAAATAACGGCTTGCATCTATCAATTAATTGCGATACAAACCGAGCGATGTAATTCAACCTTCCCAATAGTCCCCGAACTTCTCTTACAGTCTTAGGTGTTGGCATGTTCATGATTGCCTTGACTTTATCTGGATCTACTTCAATTCCTTTTCTACTAACTATAAAACCCAACAATTTGCCCGAAGTCACTCCAAAGATGCACTTCTCCGGATTCAGCTTCAGTTGTAACTTCCACAATCACTCAAATAACTTTCGTAAAATATCCACATGATTTTCATCCTTAGATTTGGTGATCATATCATCCATGTAAACCTTGATTTCCTAATGCATCATGTCGTGAAACAAAGCTAGTATAGCACGCTGATTAGTTACCCCAACGTTCTTTGACCTGAAAGGCATTATACGATAATAAAACGTTCCCTAAGTGGTAACGAAAGTTGTTTTGATTTTATCTTCTTCTACCATTTTAATTTGATTATACCCCAAGAAACTATCCATAAACAAGAAAAGATGATTCTTGGTTGTGTTATCTACTAATACGTCAATATGCAGCAAAAGAAAGTTATCCTTTAGTGTTGCTTAGTTTAAATCTCGAAAATCTACACAAACCTTAACTTTCTCATTTTTCTTCAACACTGACACCATATTGGCCACCCATTTGGGGTAATCCAACACTTCTATGAACCCAACTTCTTCACTTCTTCTTTTATTTTAAGGAGAATGTCTAACCTAAATTGTCTAAGCTTTTGTCTTTTCGATTTAATTTCCTCCCTGGTTGACAATTTATGAACTACAATAGACGAATCTAAACTAGGCAAATCTTCATAAAACTAAGCAAATATGTCCAAGTATTCTGATAGCAATCGTGACAACTCCCGTTTCTGATCATTCGTTAAATTACCACCAATTTTTTAGTTTCGTGGACTTTCCTCTATCCCCAGATTAATCTCATCCTTTAGTTCATCAATAATCACTTTACCCTGTTCATGTCGACACCAACTCTTTTGAATTTCGTTTGGAGTCTTAATATCATCTCCGACGTCTGACCCAATAGGGCCAAAGGTGATATTAGTACTTTCAACATTTACATGCACAAAATATCCATTTCGTTCATCATTTTTATCAAATTTGAAGAATAAAGGAAAAAAGAAAAAGAAAAAGGACAACAAATAAATAATAAAGAAGAACTAATAGAAAGAAAGGAATGACTTTTACTGAATGAATGGATTCAAATTGTGCAAAAGGAAAAGTCTAACTAATCAGACTAATTATCGAAATCAAATGTTCCTAATTAATCTAATTTTGCGTTTCTAAAGAGAACTATTAATGGGAACGGAAAACTAGTTGCACAGGGAAACTGGTACACCAATATCTTCCTTCTCGTCTGGATCGATGCTGCATTGTTGAGTCAAGGCCTTGGAAAAACTAACTACTTTAGGTTCTTGAACACCAACTGGTACTAGGAACATCTGGCGGATGTCCAAAAAGTCCATATGAGCATAGTACAGCTAATCTCCTCTCTTGCTTCTGGTTTTAACCTTCATTTCTTGAATCTCCTCTTCAATAAGCTCATACCTAAGCCCAATTCCAATCTGCTACTTAGGCTATTTCAAATGACCCTGTGCCCCCTATTTTGCTTCTCTGATCACATTAACTTCGTCGAAAATCTGTAACCCTGGATCTTCCAATTCTTCATCCCCAACATAGGGAATAGTCGTCTCTTTGTAAATCTCATAGTTCTACTCCCCAAAAATAGTAACCAAATGGCCGTTGGCTATAAATTTCACTTTTTGATGTAGATTAGACAGCATTGCCCCTGCTAAATGAATCCACGATCTTCCTAACAGAAGGTTGAAAGTTCACAGGATATCTAGAACTTAAAAGGGAATTGATAAGGATCGAATCTCCGATGCTAAGATGATAAGGAATCAAAGGATCGACCCAGAAGGAAACAGCAATGAATATGGAAATGAACAAGAATGAGTATTCAAGGAAAATGGGTACGAACAACAGGAAGGGTTTTGATAGTGAATATGGATGGATATGACTCACCAAGACACAAACACAATCAGGGGTTTGAGCTCGAAATAGAGTTCAATACGACTCACGAACACTAAATGTTGCTCAAGTTTTCAAATAAAGGTTAGATGTAACTCATTAACCAACTCAAATGAAGGGGTTCACCACAATCTAAGAACAGGATTGATAAGAATGCGGGGACATTTAAAGAGTCTAATCAACACTTAATAATCCAACAAATGCTAACTCAAGTATAGCCTTGGTCGAAAGAGGAAAGTTTCACTCTATATATCTATCTATCTATATATGTCTCTGTATATTAGTACAAATGTTGCTATTTATTTTATAGCAAGTCTTAAACCCCAGCAGCAAAACTGTAAATAAAGTACAAGGCCTTAAACCCTAATGAATCGGGCCCATAAATAAAATAAAGGGAAAACATGTACAAGAATACAAAACTGTGCATTTTACAGAACTCGGCGTACAGTCACTCGCCATGTCCTGGAAGGAGTAGTATCCAAATCAAACGTGGTCAACAATTGGATGTACGGGTTTAAGAAAGGGTCTCTAACGTCTCGCATGGCTTGGCCAAGACACTAGAGAGGTTAGCCTATAATTGGCGAGTCCTAGAATTAGTTGGCACGAATCTCCTGATGCTATGCCTAGTGGTTCTTTGGTCTCGAGTACTCGACCCTGCGGTTTCTCGACACCTCGGTTGATGACAGAGTTGATGCCAAGCATTTATTTTCCTTCCCCTCATCCTTTTGGCTGTAGCTCAACCTTGGCAAGCATTGATAAGCCTCGGCTTGGATATAGTTGGAGGCTAATTCCCATCAATTATTAGTATTAAAGCTTTAGGGAGACACGCGTACTAGTTTTCTCAAAGTAGATTTATGGTTCTAACATTTCTGCTCATCTTTGTTCTATAGTGTAGTGTGCTGTTCATAGTAGTAAGTAGCTGCAGAAACTGAGTAGTGGTTGTTTCTGAGTTACTATAATTCTGTTTTGTTGTTTCTTTAATTTTTTGGTAATTTACTGTACAAACGAGAATGTTAGAGGATAGTGTCAACACTGGAAATAGTCCTCGTGGAAGCTTGAGGAGACATGTTGACAACTTGGAATTCCAAATTCATAATCTAACCGAGTCAATTCAGGCGCTTACTGGGTTAGTTAGAGGCCACAGACGTGATGGCCGAGAAGAAAGGAAGGAACAGACACCCACCAATAGGAATGGTTCCAATAAACTTTGTAATGATGCGAGATAGTTAAGAAGAGCTGCTGAGCCAAGAAGAAGAGAAACCCCGCCTATGCCGAAAAGAGGCAATGACAAGAGTATTGACTCCAAGTTGAACCACGGAGCCTAGAGAAGAGAGCCGAGGCTGAAAAGAGATATGGCCGAACAGAGCTCAAATAAAAGTAATCAATCTGAGGTAAACCGACCTATTAAGAATGTAAGGGATGAAACTCGAGCACCTGGCCAAGGACTTGACAATGTCAAGCTGAAACTACCAACCTTTTGTGGAAGTAGCTGACCTGAAGAGTTCCTTGACTAGGTTCCTCGAGTCGAGGAGTTGTTCAAGTACTATGAGTGCGATAATCGAGCAATGGTTAAGCTGGCTTCCTTATCCCTTGTTGAATATACAAGTCTTTAATAGAATAAGCTAGTTTCCAAGCAAGATGCTGAAGGAGAAGAGCTGATCAAAACTTGGAGGCTCCTGAAAAGATTAATGAACCAACGCTTTGTGCCAACTTATTTCAAGTAGGAGATGCTTCATGCTTTCCAACACCTGAGACAAGGTCGAAATACTATTAAAGAGTATTTACAAGAGTTTAAGACCATGATGATGAGATGTGAAATTGTCGAGCCACAGGACCTCACCATTGCTAGATTCCTTAGTGGACTCTGAGACGACATTGCCAATATAGTTGAATTGTAGCCGTTTAACTCTCTAAACAAGCTAATTAATTTGGCATTAAGAGTAGAGAGGCAGAGGAGAAGAAGGCATCAGAGGCTGAGTAGCCAACCTCAACAAGGTTACCCTGAGCCTAAGAGGTATGCCAAGAGAAGGCAAGAAAAGAAGATAGAGAAAGGAGAGCCTAACTGACTAGTCCATGCTGAAAAGGCACCCAGCAACAAGGCCTAAGAAGTGAAGTGCTTCAAGTACTTAGGTTACGGGCATATTGCGTCCCAATGCCCGAATAAAAGGGTTATGGTCTTAAAGGGTGAAGGGCTTAAGGCCCAAATCGAGAGTCAAAGTGATAAGAGCTCGGACAACCAATTGATAGAAGAAGATGTCTATCCCGAAGACTTCAATAAACTCTTAGTTATGGCAACATAAGTTGACCTAAGGGTAAATCTAAATAAAGGGAAAATTTATTTCACATGCAGTACCTAGTGAATGGGAAGACATGTTCCCTGGTTATTGACGGAAGTAGCTGCACCAACATAATTTCTGCCAAGTTGATAGAAAAAATGAAGTTGCCGACCTACGTACTTCCCTGACCTTATGGATTAAAATGGTTTAATGACAAGGGTATAGTCCATGTGCATAAAAGAACGCAGAAGCATTCAAGGCCGGACAATACGAGGATGATATTGATTTTGACATCATGTCTATGAATGTCGTAAATCTACTTCTTGGCCGACCTTAGGAGTATGACCGAAAAGTGATCCATGACGGTTTCCTCAACACTTACACCATTCAGAAAAATGGGAAGAGCTATTGCTTGATCCCCATGAGTGTTGAGGAAATCTAGAGACACTCGACACCCATGGTGAAGAGAAAAGGGAAGAAAAGTTTATTCAGCATCCCAATCCGTGCTCAACACTTAATGTCAAGGACGACTTCCTTTCAAACCTTTAGTAATGATGGGAATCAGCCTCCAACCATATCTAAGTCGAGGCCTATCAATGCTTACCGAGGCCGAACTACAGCCAGAAGGATGAGGGGAAGGAAAATAAACACTCAGCATCAATAATGTTGTCAACCGAGGTGCTGAGAAACCACAGGGCCGAATACTCGAGACCAAAGAACCACTCATCACAGTATCGAGAGATTCTTGCTAACTAATTCTAAGACTCGACAATTATGGGCCGACCTCTCTAGTGTCTCAGCTAAGCTACGTGAGACGTCAAGGACTCCTTCCCAAAGCCATACATCTAAGTGCCAACCACGTCCGGTTCGGATACTACTCCTCCCAAGACATGCCGAGTGACTGCATGCCAAGTTTTATAAAATGTACAGTTTTGTATTCTTATACATGTTTTCCCTTTATTTTATTTATGGACCCAATTCTTTAAGGTTTAAGGCCTTATACATTATTTACAATTTTGCCACTAGAGTTTAGGACTTGCTATAAATAGCAACATTTGTACTAATATACATAGACATATATAGACAGATAGATAAACAGACTAAAACTTTCCTCTTTCAAGCAAGGCTATACTTGAGTTAGCATTTGCTGGATTATCAAGTATTGATTAAACTCTTTAATCATCCCCGCGTTCTTATCAATCCTGTTCTCAGATTTTGGTGAACCCCTTCATTTAAGCCGGTTAGTGAGTTGCATCTAACCTTCATTTGATACCCTAAGCAACATTTAATGTTTATGAGTCGTATCAAACTCCATTTCAAGCTCAAACCCCCAATTGTGTTTATGTCTTGGTGAGTTATATCCATCCACAATCACTATCAAAACCCTTCCTGTTCTTCATACCCATTTTCCTTGAATACCCATTCCTGTTCATTTCCAAATCCACTACTGTTTCTTTTTAGATCGATCCTTTGATTCCTTATCATCTTGGCATCGGAGATTTGATCCTTGTCAGGAATAGTAAACACTTGCGAACCAATCTCGACTTGAAACCCAATTTCTCCGATCCATCAAAAGTTGTTACTGAAATCGAGTTGAGCTTTATCTCAATTACATCGACTCCAAGTAAATTTAGTGTCGCCAAAGGACATATATTCAGTAATGACCCATTATCTGTTAGAACTCGAGCAACAACTTTCCCTGCACACTTAACCACTATGAAGAAGGGTTTTGTGTGCTGGTCTCCTTTTTCACCTAGCTCATCTGGCGAGAACAAAATTTGATCCATTACAAATATCGAGTTCACCACCAACCCCAGCTTCTTAGTAGAAATCCCTTTAGGTACTTTAACATTCTTTAGAATTTTGATTAATGCATCTTGATGAGTATCTGATGACAACAGCAGGCCCATTAAGGAGATCTGGGTTGGTACCTTGACTAACTGATCCATTATCTTATACTCACTATCCTTCACTATTTTCTTGACAATATTCTAATCTTTATCATCTGTATCTTCAAAGATCTTTCGAGAAGCCTCTTCCACAGTAATCTTCCTTTTGGCTTCCTTATTCTGATCATAAACTTGTCCCAAGCACATAAGCCCACTAACCATGGATGATGAGGCCCTGGTTGTCTTATTCATTGCCTAGTAATCCAGAGGTGCTACTTTATAATTTTCTGAGGCTATTAAGACATTGAAAGCAATCTTCTTGGGCATTCCCAATTCCTCAACCTTCTGAGTCTCCTTGTCAGACTCAAAAACTAATAGCTTAGGCCCATCTCCGATCATTCCAACCATCTCAACCATCTTCTTAGCTTCAATAATAAGCTTGTCTTCTTCCTCAAATTCTAGACCCCATCCAATGGGTGGAGCGTCAGCATATAAAATAGGTGAACCGGCATAATCCACCAAAATACTCAAACTTCCCTAATAGTTCTCCTAGGGTGTTAATCGTCAAATCGCTGGCTTTATATCTTTTTCTAAGCTCCTTCTAAGTACTTCTCTTTCGCAGTTTTGGGATCGTTATAGCCATGATATCAGCTTTCTTTATCTTCCCATCCTTCAGCAGTTGATCATCCCCATCTATTCAAACCCGTTAGCCATTTCTAGGGTTTTCATCTTCTCGGTCAACTTCTACATAAACTTTCTTTCCATCTCTCGGTGTTTCTCCTCAATCTCTTTCCTCAATACTTCAGCATTAAGGGCCGATTCTTCATCTTCCAATTCAAGGGGAGGGGTTGTTTCTACATTACCATTTAGGTTGACTTGAGATCCTTATTTATCGTTAAGAATCCCAATAGCCTGAGTGAGAGCCTAAATCTATTCGACCATCTTGTTTATGTTTTCTTCCAGAGTTGCTGCTATTGGGTCAGGCCCTATTTGACTGACATTTCCAGTACCCTGGGTTAACATTTTGGCCTTAAAACAAATGAATATCGGGCTTCTAGTTAAGCCTGCTCGTTTGGATGCTATCTTCAAAATTCTACGTAGAAACCTAAGTTTTAAACTTTTTAGGGAATTAAAGATTTTTTTTTTTTTGTTGTTTTTGTTTTTCTCTTTTTTGTGACTTTTGTTGTTCTATTATTTGCCTCTTTTTTGTTTTTTTTTTTTCAAATTTTCTCTTTTTTTTCTTTTAAAAGCCAACTAAATAAATAAATAATAATAATGAGTAAGAGACTGCACAATTAATGAAAATTTTATTTACTAAAGCTACAAATTTATTAATCATAAGATCCAACTTATACAATAGACTAAAAGAAAAGAGAAGAAAAACACCTAACAAATCTTCCTAAAAACTTAAATCTTATATTTACAAGAGCCGACAAATCTAGCTGGGACGAGCTTCATCAACTTCCCTTATAAGCTTTCGTACCATAACGTCCCATTCTCAGATCTTGCTTCTCAAGAATTAATCTTCCTTTATCAATCTCTCATTTTCCGGCTTTAACTCTTCAACGATTCTCTTACTTTCTTGGAACTGGGCTTCAACTCTGGCCGTAGGTATTGCGGTAGGCCTGCTCAGTAGGTGGAAGACATGCTAGTTCTAGCTCGTGTTTGAATATGTCGAGAGCTTCATACCGCATCTTTCCAGCTTTCTCCAACTGATCATAAATAAACTACTTGGTGGCTTGGTATTCTTCAACTTTACCCCTCAAAGCTCCCATATTGACTATCTTCTTGACTTCTCTCCGTTCCCACAACTTTACGAGTTCTGCTAGTCGTTAAATTAGAGTAGCAATAGGAAGACAAAGATCTTGTTAATTTATCGTAACAACGTCCAAGGAGTCTTTGTAGGCTATCTCTTGAAGTGGACCCAGCTATCTAGTGACACAAGCTGGGAAGTATCCTATATAGCCAATAATATCGATAAGGGGGCTCTTGCATAGTTAGCACACCCTAAGATGGCTTGAGTGCAGTGGCTCCATCTAGCTATCCACATAAAGTCTATTGGCTGCATTTTGCTAATAACTAACACCTATCCATTAAACTAAGCTTCATCTGGTACCTTGAGGTGGTAACCAAAGTCATCAATTAGATTTTTATTTTCAATCAAGGATTCTCTAAGAAGATTCCCTCCATACCCCTATATGTGATTGAGAAACCATATGACGAGGATTGTAGGGTTAGCCATGAAATAACCGTACTCCTGTTTCTTCAAATAGGTAAATGTCTTGAACTGTTTTGCCAATAACGCCGGTATATAGGATTTACCAGCTAAGAATTAAGTTACTAGCTCAGCAACTCTATAATGGACTTGACCATATCTGAAGGGAAATAGCACTGTTTTAAACACTACTACAATAAATGCATTGACCTTCTTTTCGGCCCACGATTCATATCCTCTACAGAAGATCTAACGATATCTTTTATAGGCATTTAGGCTTGAAAATGACTCCACTAATCTTAAGGTGCTGAGACATTTCTAGCCCTCTAAAGACAAGAATGACACCAAGGTTGACTTCTTGACTCCCAATAATGTCATGAAAACTTTCTCGGGCTGGACTCTGAGATCACGGATAGTTATGCTTACTTCAAAGGGCAGGGCACTGAGTAGCTGTGAGTACTCTTCTATTGTAGGTGTCAATATGTGTAAGCCGAAGTTGAAAGCTACAAATTTTGTATCCCATTAATGGGTAAGGGCTTAAATTAGAGACCAGTGGAGCTGGACCCGCATAAGGGATAGGATTGGCCTGATCTTCTTACAAATGTGATCTTGCTTGGCAGGCAAAAGCTGGTTCAACTAATCTCTTAGGACAGCCTCGGGGAAGGAATACTTATCTAACTGAACTTTATGGACAGGCTCTATACTAACACTACCCTGACTCTCTGTATCTATATTACAAAAAAAATATAAACAAGATAAAATGCAACGATTATTTACAATAAGGCCACTAAATTTAGAATAAAGTTAGATATGATATTAATAATTTCGTAGCTTTTTCAAAGATTTTCTTAGAAATTGCCCAGCCTTTCACTGACTAAGGAGTAATAAAATAAAAAAAAAATAAAACACATATTACATAAAGAAATAAAATATTCATAGAGAAACGAGCATAATCTAACATATAAAAAATGCAATATGTTACATACAGATGCAATGCAGTAAGGTTGGTAATTAATAAATTATAAGGAGTACGATGAATCCGCAGTCAAGGAAATATCCTTATATATAAGTAAGTCTAGAAAAATGAAGCTTGCTAATACTCACATGCAAGGGTTATTGGTTTTTTTTTTTTTTTCTTGAAGAACAAGATTAGGCCAACCGCAGATTGATTGGGTTGTTCCTATAATTTAATAATAACTACCCCTTTTTCGAAAAGGATGATGCAAGAGGGTAGAGTCATGGATCCCAAGCTCTGTAACTCCAAGGCTTTTCGAAGGAAAGCCAAATAGGTTATATTGAAGCCTAAGTGGACTTGCCTATCACCGTCAGGCAGGGGTAAAGACCCTAGCAATCTGAAGGTTACACAATAACAGCCCATCCTAGGTTCCTAAGGTGGCCTAGGTGCAACCATATCTAAACACACAAATGATTACTTAAAATAATAAAACCCCCATAATCCCCTAGAAAGCCCATTGGGCCAAGCTCTTTTTTTTTTTTTTTTTTTTTACTTAGGGCATGCATCAATAAAAAACAATTAGTACAACTATAATACAAAACAAAAGAAAATAATAATAGAAAAGCCCATCAAATTTTTTTTTTTTTAATTCTCACATAGCTAGCCTACCAAGCATCCCTAGTGGAGTCACCAATACTATCAAGCTCTATTTCGATTTCCTTAATTTAACTTATATCAAGCCCAGCCCGCTTAATATAGATTACTCGACATTAAACTAAGCAAAAGAAATTTAAAAAAAAAATGGAATCGCTAACTGATAACTCTTATTTTAAATACATTTCACATAGTGATTTTATAATATTTCCCTTATATCTTTGGTTTTATTTAAATAAATTGATACTTAATTGAGTAAAATTTTGATTTCAAGATTTGAAAGCGTTTTTAGATTGAAAACGAAGAAAAGGAATCAATTTTCACTCAATTTGGAGTTCAAATGAATGAGTTATGAAATTTTGAAGTTACATAAATAACAGGAGAAGGTGGCAATTTTTTATCAAAAAGTTACACAGCCTGGGACACAACTGTGTCCTCAAGCTGTGTCCATGCAGGAAGATTTTTTGTGCCAAGGTCAGTAAGTTACACAACCTAGGAACACAACTATGTCCTAAGGTGTATCTAGTGATGAAAAAAGAAACTTTACAATCCATTATAAAAGGATTTACTAGGGTTTTACACATAACTTTGGACATTCAAAAGAAAAGTGACTTGAAGAAAAGGAGGAGCAAAAGGCAAAAGCAACACCTAACTTCAAGATTGAAGAGATTTTTCATCAACAAAAGGGGTTTTTCATGTTTTATTTCTTGATTTTGTTGCAATTTGTTTTTAGTTTCATCATGATAGCTTAAGATTCTGGTATTTAGGATTGTAGAATCTAGGGTTTCATGTGACTATTGGATTTATTGATAATTTTCAATAAATTTTCTATCTTTCTTGATTCAATTATATGTTTTAATTGTTAATTGATATTTCTAGGGTATCAATCTATAATATTATGCATGATGATTAAGAAATCACGTGAACAATGGGATCTTGACATAATTGGAGAGAATTGCATGTGTACTTAGAGATAAAATACATGATTCTTCTGGAAAGTTGTTCTTTTGTGTGAGAATTCATTATACATTAATGCAATTCTAAATTATATTACTAAGTGAAGAGATTCCGGTAAACAATTTAGGATTAGGGTTAATATGCTTGAGAAAGGTGTTAACTTTAATTCTGAATCTCTTCAGTCAAGAATAATAGAGATGGAATTGGATATATTTTTAGCGATCACATGTTAAACATTAGGGGAAATAATTCCTAAATACATTATTTGCCTATTTAAAGTCATTCTTAATTTTATCGTTTTCTAAATTGCTTAATCAAGTCTCATAATTAGGTTAGTTTGTTAATTTTAGTATTTTTAATTCATTCAACCCATCACAATTTTCCGGTTAGATAATAGAGCTAAGGTTAATATTAGTACTCAAGATCTCTGAGAGATCGACTTGAACTCACATCCACTATATTAAAACTGATAAGTGCACTTGCCTTATATCACTAACTAGTTCAACTAAAAAAAAATAAAATTAAGGTTTTAAGGTTTTTAGGTAGAAAAACCCTAATTTGACTATTAGTCTGCGAATATTCTAAAAAATTAATTTTTATAAAATTTAACTAGAAAACTGAGTTTGAGAGTTAACCTATTAAGGCTAAGTCACCATATGAAAATTAAAAAAAAAAAAAAACTAATGGGCTTTATTTTTGTGATTTTTCTAAAAATATACCTAAATTCACAAAATATAACTAAAAATTATTTTTATTACGAATTTTTTTCAAGAAAAAGGGAAAAATCTTTTTTTTTTTTTTTAGACGGTTGCCCCAAAGGTACCTACGTACTTACTACTTGAGATCAAATCAACCGTATTTCTTTTATATAAAAATTTTAGTAGATGGGTCATTTTTATATTAAAAACCAAGCTAAATTTATGTTTTTTTTTCTATCAATTTATTATTTTAAGAATAAAAAAATTCTAAGAAATCTAATTTTTAAAAGAAAATAAAAATCCTACCTAATTATCTTTAAAAGAAAACTTGATTAAGATTTTTTTTTTTCAAAACCACCATGTGTCAAAATATTTTTTTTGTTTTAAAAAAAAAACATGATTTTTCAAAAAAAAAATACTTAATTTAACTAAATTTTATTAGAATGGCCTTTCTTTTAAAAAAAATTGCAATAAAATAAATAATAACTAAAACCTGCACTTAAACAAAAGAAATAAATTAATAAAGAAAGAAAAAAAAAACTAATGAAGTGAATTAATAAAAATTAATGAAATAAATAAATAATAAAAATTTACTTAGCATCTGATCATGTACTCGTATGTTTAGTTTAGGCGACGATTAGGCGTTATGGGCAAGGATCTAGGTGAGCGTGTAGGGGTACTGGGTGACGGCACAGGCGATAATAGGCCAGTGCACGAGCAAGAGCGGGCGTGAGCACGGGCAGTGATTAGGCAACATCACAGGTGACAGCACAGGCGATGACTAGTCGACAGCACAAGCGATGACTAGGTGATAGCACAGGTGACTACACAGGCGGTGATTGGGCAATGACACTAGCAACACTAGGCAACAGTACGGGTGGTAACTAGGCAAGAGCACGAGCGATGACTAGGCAAGAGCACGAGTAGTGACTAGGCAACACTGTGGATAACGCGGGCAACTGATAAGGATCAAAAGGAAGAGAAATGGAACGGCAATAGATCTGGAAACGACTAGGAATGGGTATTCAAGGAAAATGGGTACGAAGAACAAGAAGGGTTTTGATAGTGAATATGGATGGATATAACTTATCAAGACACAAACACGATCAGAGGTTTGAGCTCGAAATAGAGTTTGATTTGACTCACGAACTGTAAATGTCGCTCGAAGTTTCAAATGAAGGTTAGATGCAACTCATTAACCGGTTTAAATAAAGAGGTTCGCCACAATCTGAAAATAGGATTGATAAGAACATGAGGATGATTAAAGAGTCTAATCAACACTCGATAATCCGGCAAATGCTAATTCAAGTATAGCCGTGCTCGAAAGAGGAAAGTTTCACTCTTTGTATATATCTTTGTATATCTTTGTCTGTATGTATCTGCCTATATTAGTACAAATGTTGCTATTTATAACAAGTCCTAAAACCTAGTAGCAAAATTGTAAATAAAGTGCAATGCCTTAAACCCTAAGGAATCAGATCCATAAATAAAATAAAGGGAAAACATTTAAAAGAATACAAAACTATGCGTTTTATAAAACTCGACATGTAGTCACTTAACATGTAGTCACTCAACATGTCTTGGGAGGAGTAGTATCCGAGCCGGACAAGGTCGGCAGCTAGATGTACAGGTTCGGGAAGGGGTCCCTGACGCCTCACATGACTTGGCCGAGACACTAGAGAGGTCGGCCTATAATTACCAAGTTCTGGAATTAGTCGACGCTATTCTTTCGGGGTCATGCTGAGTGGCTCTTAGGTCTCAAGTACTTAACCTTGTGGTTTCTCAACACCTCGGCTAATGACAAAGTTGATGCCGAGTTTTTATTTTTCTTCCCCTCATCCTTCTAGCTGCAACTCGGCCTCAGTAAGCATTGATAGGCCTCAACTTGGATATGGTCGAAGGTTGATTCTCATCATTACTGTGAGTTTGAAAGGAAGTTATCCTTGACGTTAAGTGTTGAGTACAGGCTGGGATGCTAAATAAACTTCTCCTCACCATGGGTATCGAGTGTCTCTGGTTTTCATCAATGCTCATAGAGGTTAAGCAATAGCTCTTCCCATCCTTTCAAATAGTATAAGTGTTGAGGAAGCCGTCATGGATCACTTTCCAGTCATACTCCCAAGGTTAACCAAGAAGTAGATTTGCGGCATTCATAGGCGCAACATCAAAATCAATATCATCCTCGTATTGTCCGGCCTTGAATGCTATTCGTGCTCTTTTATGCACATAGACCACACCCTTGTTGTTAAACCATTTTAATCCATAAGGTCAGGGATGCAGGTAAGTCAGCTACTTCAACTTTTCTATCAACTCGACAGAAATGATGTTAGTGCAGCTACCTCCGTCAATAACCAGGGAATAGGTGTTGTTACGCCCCGAAGTCACAAAGTCGCAACAGTCCCGCCATGTAAACCATTCTATGATAGTAACTAGCCTCACAGTACCTACCATAGACATGATTTACACAAAGTGTCAACGACTCTTTGCTTTGAAGTAACAGTTCAATTAAGTGTTTAACTACAATTATAGTAATTATCACTACGTTTTAATAAACATACTTAATTATATATAAAGTCCACATAACTTCCCAGGAAACTCTATATAAACATAACGATTCACTAATTTACATAACAACTATCAGTCTTTCATCCTCAAACTACAAAGGACACTCTAACTGTCACACCCCGAAGCGGCAGAGTCGTAACAGCCCCTGCCGTGTAAACCATCCTAAGATAGAAGTTGGCCTTACAACCGCTATCTTAGACCTGATCTACACAAGACGTCCACAACTAACCCGCTTTGAAGTAAACAATTTGTAATTTAAACAAATCATTTACTTAAGAAAGTGAGAAAAGTTATATATAATCACTATAATTCAGTTATTACATTAATCAGAAATGAAAAGTAAAATATGTGTTGATTCTTCAATGTTTTTCCTCACTCCCCAGGATCCAGCGGTTGCTAGCTTCATAGTAGTTGTTGCCGCTTCTTAGCAGTTGTTGCCGCTTCTTAGCCAACACTTGCACGATGTCTATAGGGATGTGAGCAACCACAGCTCAGTAAGTTAGAACGGAGGACTTAAAACTATACCATACACACAATAAGGTTTTTAATCACTTATTAGGTGCAATGCATGTGCAAGCAAATGCCATCGCACGACATTGTCCGACCCGTCGTGAGATTAGAGAAATTGCGCCCGCTCTAATCCGGGTTAAGGAGTTGCCGTTAATGCAACAGCTCACGACCAAACCCAGGCTTGTGTAATGGAGACCTTGCTCCTCCCGCGACTACCTTCGAACCACTGCCTTCACCCTCGCCGCGACCTCCTCTCCTGTCACTTAGTTCTACTGAAGATGAAGAAGGGACCATTTTGCAATCCTGCGCTATCCCTTCCGAAGGGGTCGGTATTTGGCCGAAGAGTCCTAAATCCCCTAATGAGTTACCATGCATGTTCGATTATGATTACTGGTCGTATATTTGATTAAGTCCAGTTTAGGGTGATCAATCATTACATACAATTCATACAACATGTGCCAAAGCAACAAACAGAATCATAGCATCACCCATAATCAAGCACATGCACACTTTCAACTATCTAACAAGCACAACCAAGCATAATCTCAAGCCTCCAAAAATACAGCATCGTATTAATCCCAACTTACCTCGACTCCTCGCTTACTCACTCGAGGTCCGATTTGCTCAAGCCATCGCCGATCATCCCTATAACACGAACGTGGTTTCAGCTTTTCATATAAATATTCTAAGTTCATTTTATCATATAACGCTTATTGTTAGGTTTTGTTTAAGGTTTAATATGCCTAATTATCTAGGTATTAAGTCTTTTACAATTATTCTAGGTTTGGGATTAGGTTTAGGTTCGGTTTTCGCATCGATTTCTTTATTAGGTTTTAGTTCGATTTCTAAGTAATGTTTTAGGTTCCAACCCTAGAAACCCGTTTCAACCCATAATGTGAAATTAATCACATTACTTTCCGATCTCCTAATTACCATCATTACCTCTAATTAGTATTTTAGTCCATCCGGTACACTTAAATCCTTATTTGTGTACCGAATTTACTCATAATGTGAGAAATTTTTACATTTTTCATATAATTACATAAATTCAAGTTTCCCATCAGATTTATTGTACATTTTTATTATTATCACAATATCAATTTTTATTATAATATTTCCTATTTATTATATTTTCAATAATTACCTATTATGTATTATTACCTTTTATGTATATATTATACTTCTAATATTTCTATCACTCTAATTATCATCTCTAAACATCAATTATCATTTCAAAATGTATAAATTCATCCTAAATCAAATTTTACTCCAATTTACCCTAATTTACAAAATTATCTTAAAATGTACTATTTTTCCATATTACCTATTTACTACATAATTAACCTAATATTTACATCTAACACTCTAATTGATACAAGTATCATACTCCATCAGATTTTAACATCCTAAAACATGTAATTATTCACTAAATCAGAAATTAATCATTTAATTACATAATTAGCCCTAAATTACCCATTTTATGCCTCATTTTAGGGCCTAAAAATTATCTAAAAATTTCAAAATTTAATTTTTGAAAACGGGCTTCATAGCACTATTCTATATCATCTAAGTAATCTACAAAAAAATTTTGGGCTTGAAACTACACTCCTAAGGTCATTTATTTCTAAACCGAAATGTGCTCAGTTTTGCACGATTTCTTAGGGGCCATATATTACGAGACATAATTTCATCAAAATAATATTTTTCCTACAAACTACATACAAAAATATCCCAGAATGACAAAATTCATAATTTTCTAATTATATTTAATATTTTTACAAAATTACACAAAATTCGGGCTAGAAATCAAACTCACCGATTTGGGTGGCTCCGGCCACCGCGGGCCGCCGTGGCCTTGTCGGCCGGCCTGGGCGCTGCCACCACCATGTGGTGGTAGTAGCCGTCCACTCCCAGCTCATTGTCTGGTGTGGGTTCCCTTTAAAATCCTTAACTGCACAGTTTTTCTTATTTTTTTTTATTTTCTGGATTTTCTATCAAATTTTCAACTCTCTCTAATTTTCTCTGATTTGTATCTATCCAAATGAGCTCTGTAATTTTTCCTGCTATTTATAGAGTTTTGTGGAATTTATTGTGCATTAAATGGGACAAGACAATTGCCTTATCCCTTGATTTTTGGCTTTTATGTTGTCTTAATTTAATTGGCCGAATTTTTTCTTATTTTTCCCAGCTGCCACGACCAAATTCTGGATGATTCATGATTTTTCCTGATTTTTCTTGATTTGTCCTTAATTAATTATGAATTTTCTTTAAGCATTTAGTATTATTTTAACACATTTCGCGTATTTTAAGTAATTACGCGTATTTATACTTACATGTATATTCATATATAGTACAAATAAATATTCTTAAATATTATTTAGATCATTCTATTATTTTTAGTATACATATAATTTATCTCTAGTAATTTATTAGTTATTAAATTACACTTTTTGCCTTTTCGGTAATTAGCAATTATTATGCTTAAAATTTGAAAATTTTATAGTCTCCTATTTTATTACTTATTTTCTTGAATCCACATTTACGAGGTCATTTTTACTAATATTCTTCTCAATAGTTTATAATTTGGCTTTAATCGGATCTTTTAACCGATCGCCCTAAACCTTGGGTTCTAAGTTCAATTCTACGGTTACTTGACTGAACTTTGGGGCTTACACTAACTATACATCCACTGCTAAGCAAATTGATTCTCACACCCCTAGTCTCAAAAGAACTAACCTCTGGATAATTGTAAGGCAGCATAATACTTAAAGTATTTAGAAATCAGGACCTGCAAAAGAATCTATAAGAGTATGAGCAACTACAACGCAGTAAGTTGAATTGGAGACTCATGAATGTATACAAACACAAACAAGATTATCAAGTAATTATTTTCATGCAATCCAACAATCAAGTGTCAATGCATGACATAGTCCGGTCAGTTATGAAATCAGAGAAATTTCACCCGCTCTAATCCGAGTTGAAGAGTTTCTATGTTATGCAGTAGCTCACAACCAAACCCAAGCTTGTGCAATGGAGACATCACTCCTCCCATGACTACCTTAGAACCATTGACTTCACCCTCGCCGCGACCTCCTCTCCTCTCACTTAGTTCTACTAAGGATGAAAAAGAGACCATTATGCAATCCTACACTATCCCTTTCGAAGGGGTCGATATTTAGTTGGAGAATCCTAATGATCCCCTAATGGGTTGTAATGTATGATATTTTAAATCATTAGAGTTGAATAAAATTAAATTTCATTTAAGGTGTTCAAACAATTTCACACCAATTCAATCATAATACAAAATCAATCATATTACAAATTTCAACACGAATTCAGATACATCAAACACATGCATAAACTGCTTACAATCACAATCATATACAATCCTAAGTCTCCGAGAACCATAAAAATAGTACTCTAATACAGTAAGTAATAACCCAACTTACTTGGAATTTCTCAGTCACCCAATCACTTAATTGCAAGCCGATTCGTCTCTGGGTATCCTATAATACAAATAAGTCTTTTTAGTACATATGCTTTAAGGATTAATATTCTAAGTTATAATTTAACTCATTTTTCCATGTATACCTATTATTTACTAATGATTCATTCTACCCTATTTCGAGGTTCAATTCCTAAATTAGATTCTAGTTTTGATTCTGGAATCTTAAATATGCTCGAATCCTAATGTGAAATTAATCATATTAAGCTCAAGTATTCTAATATCCTATTGGGTCTTAATTTAGTATTCTAAACTGTTCAATACATGCTAATCCTAATTGGGGTACCGGATTTATTTCCGATGTAAGAAAATCTTACATTTTTTATACAATTACCTAAAATTAAATTTTGTTTCAGATTTAATATATTCTGATTTTTATTATTATATTATCTAAATAACCCTAATTTTTCATATTTATTAAATTTTCAATTCCACATATTCCTAATTTTCTACAATTACTACCTCATTCCTAAATTAATTACACTTAATACTCCAAAGGATAGGATTAGGTTTCTATAATAGAGATTAACATCCCTAAACAGCTAATTACTATCTGAATCAGTAATTAATCACTTAATTAACCCAAAATTACCTAATTTTTCCATCATTTTAGGGCTAAAAATTTACTTAAAAATTTTGAAAATTAAATTTAAAAAAAAAATGACTTCATAGCACCGTTCTATATCACTTAAGCAATCTACAGAAAAAATTTGAGCTCCAAACCACGCTCCTAAGCCTATTTATTTCTAATTCTAATCATGTTTGGTTTTGCTTAATTTGTTAAGAATCCTATATTTTCAGACGTGATTAAACTTAATCACTATTTTTCCCTAAATTTACATACAATAAAACCTCAGAATAATAAATTTGATAATTTTCTAGGCAAAATAAATAATTTTAAGAAATTATACAAAATCGGAACAGATAAGGGACTCATCTGGTTCGATGTCTTTTGGGCTTCTAACATTGGTCCAGGTGTATCGACCGATCTAGATGGTGGGTCTGGAGTAGGGTGATAGTGGTGGCTCGGTCCCAAGTGGTGGTGGTGTGTGGGTTTGGCTCACTAACCCTAACTATACAGTTTTCCTTTCTTTTTTCTAACCTTAATTTTTCTCTTGAATTTTTAATGCTCTCTATTTTTTTCTGATTTCTTACTATCTAAAGGAGCTCTATAATTTTTTTTCCCTATTTTTAGAGTTTTGTGGTAATTAATGTGTATTAAATTGGACAAGACATTACCTAAATCCTTTAGTTTTTGGCTTTTGTGTTACTTGATTTTGATTGGGCAATTTTTATTCTTCACTTCCTGACTTGCCCTAACCACATCCACCTCGTTCCCGATTCCTCTGATTTTTTCTTAATTAATTAATAATTTTCTTTAATTATTTAATAAGTTTTTAAACAATTTAAGAAATTTTGCGTATTTTTATCTACACGTAAATACATGTAGGGTACATGTGAACATTCCTAATTATTATTTAGGTCATTCTATAATTTTTAGTATATATATATTCTATCTCTAGTAATTTATTAGTTATTAGATTACACTTTTTACCTTTTTGATAATTAACAATTATTATACTTAAAATTTAAAAATTTTATAGTCTCCTATTTTATTACTTATTTTTTAAAATTCAAGTTTACAGGGTCGTTTTTACTAATTTTTCTATCCATAGTTTATAATTTGGTTTGATCAGATCCTTTAACCGATCACCCTAAACTTTGTATTCTAAGTTCAATTCTACGGTCACTTAGTTTAACTTAAGGGCTTACAGGCGTTCCCATTCACTAGGCACTGCATGCAAAATAAATTTTCCCGTTATCCGAGATTTGCCTTCAGGTCAGCTCTTTGACTCGTCAAGGATAAGAGTTCATCTAGATTTTTGGCATAGACATCTTTTTTTTATCAATCCTTCTTTCAAGCTCTTATCACTCTGACTCTCGATTTAAGCCTTAGGCTCTTTGCCCTTTAAGACCATAACCCTTTTATTCAGGCATTGGGACACAATGTGCCCATAACCTAAGCATTTGAAGCACTTCACTTCTCGGGCCTTGTTACTAGGTGCCTTTTCTTTCTCGACAATCCGTTTCTCGGCATGAACTAGTCAGTTAGGCTCTCCTTTTTCTATCTTCTTTTTTAGCCTTCTCTCGGCATATCTCTCATGCTCAAGGCTACCTTGTTGAGGTCAACTACTTAGCCTCTAATGTCTTCTCCTCCTCTGCTTCTCTACTCTTAATGTCAAATTAATTAGCTCGTCCAAAGAGTTGAACAACTGTAATTCAACTATATCGGAAATGTCGTCTTAGAGTCTACTTAGGAATCCAGCAATGGTGCAGTCTTGTGGCTCGGCAATTTAACATCTCGTCATTAAGGTCTCAAACTCTTGTAAATACTCTTCAATAATATTTCAATCTTGTCTGAGGTGCTGGAAGGCATGGAACATCTCGTGCTTGAAATAAGTCGGCACAAAGCGTTGGTTCATCAATCTTTTCATGAGCCTCTAAGTTTTAATCGGCTCTTCTCCTTTAGCATCTCGCTTGGAAACCAGCTTATCCCACCAAAGACTCGTATATTCAACAAGGGATAAAGAAGCCAGCTTAACCTTTGAACGATCATTGCACTCGTAGTACTCAAATAACTTCTCGACTTGGGGAACCCAGTCAAAGAACTCTTCAGGTCGACTACTTCCACAAAAGGTCAACAATTTCAGCTTGACATTGTTAAGTCCTCAACCAGGTGCTCGGGTTTCATCCCTTGCATTCCTAGCAAGTTGATTTACCTCGGATCGGCCACTTCTGTTCGAGCTTTGCTTGGCCATATCTCTTCTTAACCTTGGCTCTCTTCTTCAGGCTTCTTGATTTGTTTCAGAGTCAACACTCCTTTCATTCTTCCTTCTCAGTACTGGATGGTTTTCTCTTCTCCTCGGTTATATCGCATCATTACAAAGTTTATTGAAACCACTCCTACTGGTGGGTGTCCGTTCCCTCCTTTCTTCTCGACCATCACATCTGCGACCTTTAACTAACCCAGTAAGCTCCTGAATAGAGTTAGTGAGATTCCGAATCTGGTATTCCAAGTTATCAACACGTCTCCTTAAGCTTTCACGAGGACTATCTCCAATGTTGTTGACACTATCCTCCGACATTCTTATTTGTACAGTAATTAACCAGAGAATTGAACAAACAAGTAACAACACCCCAAAAACAACCACTACTCGACTTCTGCAACTACCACTGCTAATAAACAGCACACAACACTACAGAACAATGATGAACAGGAAAGTTAGAACCACAAATCTACTTTGAGAACACTAGCACATGTGTCTCCCCAAAGCTCTGATACCAATACGATAAGGATCAAAAGGAAGAGAAATGGAACAGCGACGAATCCAGAAACGAACAGGAATGGGTATACAAGGAAAATGGGTACAAAGAATAGGAAGGGTTTTGATAGTGAATGTGGATGAATATAACTCACCAAGACACAAACACGATCAGGGGTTTGAGCTCGAAATAGAGTTCGATTTGACTCACAAACACTAAATATTGCTCGGGGTTTCAAATGAAGGTTAGATGCAACTCACTAACCGATTTAAATAAAGGGGTTGACCACAATCTGAGAACAAGATTAATAAAAACTGGGTGACAGTATGAGCGGTGACTAGGCGAGAGCACGAACGGTGACTAGGTGACACTGGGTAAGAGCAACGGTGGTTTGGGTAGTGTTGCGGTGGTATGTGGTGGACTAAGCAACAATGGTGGTGTTTTGGGTGGTGTTAGGCAGCACATGTGGGTGGCACTAGGTAATGGCTCTGGCTATGTTGGCGGCACATATGGTGGTTTACGTGTTTGTGAAGGAGTGGGATAAAAAAAAAAAAAACCCAAAACCCTCTCAAGTTTCCCGTTGACGTGCTATTTATATACTTAAAATAAAATCTTTTGTATTGAAGATACGATTATGATTTGTCAAGGATTTACCCTAACTTCTAAAAACCCTAATTTATTTTAGGCTTTTTTATTCTTCCAAGGCTCAATCCGATCAGCTACAATTTAGCCCAATAATTCCCTAATCTAATTTGAGTCCTTAAATTAGATGAATTTTTATTCTATATTGGTCTAGTCCTAAATTAATTAAGCCTGTATGGTCACCTAATCCGACAATCCAACTCAATTCAATTCAACACAACACAACTCGACTTATAACTCAACTTGCTACAACCTCACTTGATTTTCCTTCTTTATTTTTTTCATTTTTAATTTTCATTTTTTATTATTTTTTTTTTCATCTTTCTATTTTTTTTTTATTTATTAACCTAGCTTAATTAACAAAATTAGAAAAAATGAGGTATCTATAGTAGTTTCGAAGGGTCAAAGCATATAGTAAATGGTTAGTTGTCTTGGGTGACATATATTTTCAAGAATTCTGCATATACATCTATTTTGGAAGAGGTAGGAGTGCACTATCCCATATGGGTGTCTTCTTGTTTAACCTTACATCGTCCACAAGAAATAGAAACTTGGTAAGCTATCATATCTCATTAGAATACTCAAACACATACCTTCGTGACAACATGGGGTGAGATCACTTTAACATTGGAGGATGTTGTTGTCCTTTTGAGCCTTCCTAACCTTAGATTGACTAACATCACCACAACTTCAATCTTAGAGGATGATCAGGCACTAATTGAACTATTAGACATGGACAAAAAATAAGCTTTAGATACTCATAGGCATAATACGCTTAGCGCATGGATCAAGTACTTTTTTTTACCAGATAAGAGTGATAAGATGGGACCTCGATATCAGTGTAAGTAAGTTCCTACATTTTGATGTAGCATAGTCATCATTTACCCTTTTTCTTATTGATGTTCACTTTATAACCCTAACCTGATATATCTTGTCTTACATTTCAGGTATGAATTGAAAGCTTTCATCTCTTGTTGGGTGTCACCGTTTATGTTCCTAGGGGGCCCAAAAAATGGGGTTAGTCCTCGACTCTTCGACTTAGCTATTTGCATCGCATGAAGCGAATGTTTTGCTTTAAGGCCTTTCTACTTGGATTCCTTGTAAAGGTGCCTAGATCTCTTTTATGAAGCTTTAATACGTTCACAAAGGAGATAAGTTGTGGTGTCATACGTACGCATGGTGTTTCTCCATATGTTTTTTTGTGAACATTATAAGAGATATTCTGGTTTCCTTCCTACACATTCTGACACCATTAGGCCCCAAGCTTGGGGATGGGTCAATAGAGAACTCCCAAGTACTTTGAAGAATGTCATTAATGCCTGTCATGAGTTCAATTTTCATCTGTACACAAAGGTATTGCCTGATTATGAATGGTACCTAGAAATCTACCCTTCCGATTCGAAGGACTTGGTAAACATAATAGAGCTTCATGATGAGCTTTCTGATGTCAAGATAGAGTTTATCTTATGGAGCATACCTGGGGGTCTTTCGTCGCTTCATGATTGGGCTGATGCTTCTAATTGCTTTCTTCAATGTAGTGTCATGAAATATTCACTCGATCAGGTTGTTCGATAACTAGGGATTGATCAAGGAGTGCCTCATGATTTGGTCATTAATCAGAGTTTTGATGAGTGTTGCAAAGCATTCAAACTTGAGAGTCAAAAGAACATTCATGTAAAGATCAGTCAATTAGTCATTCCTTCCATGAGTTGTTCTAGGGTTACTTCGAGTAGCTAACTCACATATTGGAAAAATTACTTGGATGAGTTTAAGAAGTATGTCTTGGAGATAGTTAGAGGGGATTTGCCTAAAATAGTTATCTGGAGATATAAATTTCACTTTCAACTCAAAGTAAATCCAAAATCATCTGATAGTGCAAAGTCATATAATGATGCTCAAGGTGAATCGCAAAACAAATGCTCTCCCTCTCCTCCATTGATCATTAAACAACCTAAGTGTAGCCGCATTCATAAGGTAACATTGTCAATATACTCTTCCTCCTCTTCCCTCCTCCTTTTTTTTTTTATACACTAACATTTTCTTAAAGTTTACTCTTCTTAATTTTCCCAATCTTATGTGTCACAGGAGCAAAAGGGGAAGGATAAGATTAACACTTCTAGTAAATAGAAAATGGTGAAAAATCATCTTGATGGAACGAGTGGTGGCGTTCCTAAAGGCACTTCTTCAAGTCAATGTATCCTTCATATTACTTAGCCTTTTCCAAGTCGCTATGGTATAGGAAAGGTACTTCGAGCTAAAGATCCACCTGCTGTTACTAAGGTTGTAGATGAAGGGGAAGATGATGTCGAGTTAGTAGATTATGGGGATTCTCATGAATGCACGGATGACAATAGAGAAAATTCTACAACAGACATTAATGACAACCAAGAGGGGCAATTCAATGATGAAACAAACTTCACAAAGCAGGTTGATGAAGGACCCATGGTAATATCAGAATCCCCGATTTGTTCAATATCATTGATGATTGTAAAGATAGTGAATTTTCACTCTTAAAAGAGAGTATGATCCAGGCGTTCACTAATGCTTTGATGGGTGCAGGGTTTTGTAACGAAGGGACACATGCAAGAATTGCTAACTATAGTAACATCTATAGAAGCATTGGTGTCGAGTATTGATAATATTACTCTTATTCTCTTTACAACATTTTTTTTTTTTTTGTTTCACATGGAGTGTAAGGACTTGTTGAGATTAGTATGTGTCGTCTCGCTTCTCACTTATTTGAGATCTATGTCTTTATGTAGAACATTATGAATTAACATAAGTTATTTATTGATTTAGCAAGCTCTCAAAAGTTCACATCATTATGCACTTAGAAAATATTGCATTTCCTTAGCAGCACTTTATAAGGTAGATTACTTTATGTCTTGATAAATCTTTGAGAAAACCCTGCATACTGGAATTGTATTCCCATTTGTAAGCAAAGATTTGAATATATGATCCGATAATATGGAAATATTGATTGAAACAAGGAACATTAGTTCCATTGGACAATCACGTCATGAGTTAAGGAGGTATTACCCACTACTTGACTATTTTGGCATGCTCCACAAATGCAAACTCAAATTGTGTCAGTCGTTATCTTATTTGATAGAGCATCATACAGTGTGCTTGCGAGTCGAAGCTTCAACCAATCAACAACTCATAGGCTAAATGTATACTGCACGTTTAGGAGACAAGTCTTTTACTAAGTAGTAGCATTATAAATATCAATACTTTGTTATTGTTTTCTTCTAACGTATAGTGTACAAAATAAAAAATAGTAGAAATAGTTATGCAAAACAAGCTCTTACAACTCAAGCTGTAAGTTTCATTCATTTAACTTTGCTATAGTTTCTTTCTTTTTTATAAATGGAACTTTTTGATGTATTGAAAGTTAATAGGAGCAGTAATAGCATTTGTGCTAGGATTCTTGAGTTTGCAATATCTACTTTCGTATAGATCCTCAACTATGAAAGGTCTTTCCCATTTTGGTGTAAACTTAGGTGCTGGAGTACCTCAGCACACATGCTCGGCTGCACAAAATACGACATCGCCTTGTTGGAACAATCTCTTTCTCACCAAATAGTCATACACCACTCCGAGTCTATGCTAATAATTAAAGAGATTATGTTTGGTGATATCACACCTTTCATCTAATGGTTCCAGATCTATCACTCACAATGTATTAGGTTCAAGCTCAACATTGATACCCAATCTAGCATATGGGATCAAGACTTCTATAGGAACTACTACCTCAACCCTACATATTAAAGAAAAAGGAATCGCCTACATTGGCCTTCGTTTAGATATCTTATAGGATCACAGGGCTAATGGTAGCTTATCATGCCATTCCTTATGATTATCATGAACCATACAACTAAGTATCTTCAATAAGCTCTTGTTAGTAGCCTTCACTTGTCCATTTCCTTTCGGGTAATAAGGTGTAAACTTTACATGATCAATATTATAGGAAGCCAGTAGTTAGTGGACATGCGAATTGATAAAAGGAGTTCTGTTTTCAAATAAAATATACTTCGGGATTCTAAACCTACATATGATATTCTCCTTCATGAAACTTGCAACTGCTTGTCTTGTTGCCTTCCTTAAAGGAACTACCTCTACCTACTTTGTAGAACATTTTGTTCCTACCATAATCCATATGCATCCTTTCAATGGTGGATGTATAGGTCTAATAAGGTCAAAAGCCCACGTATGAAGAGGCCAAGGAGTTGTGATGCTATGGAGTATAACCACAGGAACATGAATGGCATCTCCATATTATTGACAGACAACAAACTTCTTAGTGAAGTTAAAAGTGTCCACTTCCATTGTTGACTAGTAATATCCTCTATTGAGTAGATAATAATATAGTTTCCTTCCTCCTTAATGTTCCTCGCACTCTCCAGGATATACCTCAATTAAAATTGTTTCCATTTTAGGAGGAGTAATGCACTTTAAGGGTTTTTCCACAAATGATACTTTGTAAAGCTCGCCTTCATGCATAAGATATTTCTGACCTTTCGCTTTACAAGGTTGGCGTCTGTACTATTCATCGGTAATACATTGTTTCTCAAGTAATTAATGTACGGGCGCCTTCAATCTCCAGCACTAGATACAAAACTGCACTCACTCTGGTTGGGGAACTCAAAACATTTAAGGCAATGTACTTACACTTAAAGCACGTCTTTAGCCATTGATGGCCAATAATAGCCTACATATTGAATAAGACGATACAGTGGTAGCCCTTCTTCTCCACACTAGATCTGGTGATACTTATCTAACTTGAGACAGGCATCCTTAGAACTAATACATCAAGATGGAACACCTTTTAGACCCTTATAATATAACATCCCATTAATTTTAACAAAATTCTTCAAAGCCAAAATAGAAGCCGCACTATGGCATGCTAACTATTCCATAAGTGGGATGCACCAATCGTCTTGCATGTCTTCATCCTTATCAACAAAATTTAAAGCTATACATGGTATAGATTTCTTGACTACTTAGATATTCACATTTTCACTAACATCTTGAATTGGAATTTTGGATGCTAGTGTGGCCAATGCGTCTACATATCTATTCGTTGATCGACTCGTATGCTCGTACCGTATAGAGCTAAATTTTCTAACCATAACCTACACTACAGCCCTATAAGGCGCAAATGTAGGTTCTTTCAATCCAAACTCACCCACGGCCTATTTAATGATCAAATTTGAATCACTTCGAATACACAAATGACGTACTCCAACTTCCCGTACAAACAACAAACCAAATAATATCAGCTCCATTATCAATGCATCAAAAATCAAATTTAAATACCAAGGGTATCTCTTGACCCTCAAGTGATGTTAATATGATTCTTATTCCCCAACCTTAATTTCCTGCAAAACATCAAATTAAAGTGTCCATTCACCATCCACCTCGACTATTAAAGTATTTTCATGAAATTCAGTTGGTATTATATCTACATTCAAGCCCTCTAGTGCGTTCGAGAAGTGTGCTAATAGATCGGCTAGGGCTTATGACTTGATGGTCTTAGGGGATTGCACCAAAATGTCCAATTCTCCAAGGAGTAGCTACTTAGCAACTCATCTTGTCAAAGCTAGTCGTGACACTAAATACTTGATCAAATCCGAACGAGTTACCAGATTGATCTTATGCGAAGGAAGTAATGCCATAATTTGTGCATGGCAAATACCAGTACGAGACAATGTTTCTCGTAAGCCAGGTAATCGACCTTGTTGCCTTGAAGGGTTCAGCTTAGATAGTGTACAGTTCACTCTCGACCATCTACTTCTTATGCAAGTAGAGATCCAATGGACCTATCGATAGATGTAAGATACAAAATCAATGGCAATTCTTTGATAGGCATGGTCATGGTCTGAGAGGTCAAGATCATCTTAATCTTTTGAATTGCCTCCTCATGGACCTGCTCCCATTCAAATGAAATTCCTTTTTTCAAAAGTTGGTGCAATAGGTATGAAATCTCATCAAATGCTGGTATAAACCTTCCGATATAAGAGACTTTACCCATAAAAGTTTTTAGTTCCTTTAAAGTAGCAGGGGATGGCATCAATCTTATAACTTGCACTCTCGCAGGATCAACATCAATTCCTTTTTTATGAACGACAAACCCTAAGAACTTCCCTGAAAACACTCCAAAGACACATTTGAGAGGATTCATGCGAAGCTTGTATAACTGACATTGTTCAAAAACCTTTCGTAGATAAACTATGTAATCATGTACCCTTCTAGACTTGATGACTATATCATCAACATAATCTTCCGTAAATTCATGCATTGTTTCATGGAATATAGCAGTCATTATCCTTTGATAAGTGGCACTCGCATTCTGAAGTCCAAATGGCATGATAATATAATAAAAATTTCTAATTGATGTTCAAAAGGCAGTACACTTCGATTCCCCAATTGCCATTTTAATCTGATTGTAACCACTGAATCCGTTCATAAATGAAAATAAGTCATGTCCTGCAATCACGTCTATCAAAGTATCGACGTTTGGTAGAGGAAAGTCATCCTTAGGACAAGCCTTATTCAAATCCTAGAAGTCCATACATATTCTTATTTGTCCATTATTCTTTCTTACAAGAACAATATTAGCGAGCCAAGTAGAATGTTGAACGGGCTTTATGAATGTAGCTCATAATAACTTCTCGACTTCTTGCTTGTTTTGTACTTCAATTTCAGGGCAGAAAACCCTTTATCCTTGCTTTACAGATGTGACTCCTAGACCAATACTTAGTCTGTATACTATGAGACTAGGTCCAATCCTAGCATATCTTCTTGAGTCCATGCAAATACGTCTCTATATTCTTTTAGCAACTCAATAATATGAAATTTTATTTCTTATAGGAGGTTCTTGCTTATGAAGATTAGTCACTGCAACTCTCCTGGTCATGCTAAATCCAATTTTTCTATTTCCTCAGCATGCGGCCTCATTTGGTCTTGTAGCTGTTGTGGGACGAGCTAGACTTCTTACACTAATATGGGATTTGAAGAAGAGAAATATACCTCCTCAAACCCCACAAACCATCATTAAGCAGTACACCCTTCTTCTATCTTCTGGAATGAAGCTTTCAATTCGCTTAACCTACTTGTTCTTCTTCTTTCCCCCACGACATCCGCACATTCGCAGATCCTTCTTTTCTCTTGCTTGTCATCTTGAACTTCTTCCCATGTAAGTAAAGGGATACTAGATAGCTTAGCTATCAGGTTTCGCCCTCTTCAGTAAATTCATTAAAGTAGGCTAACTCGATAAAATATGATTCATGTTGCTTAAAAGGATTCTTGATAGCTAAAATGAACAGTCCTTCCCTTTCCAATGACCCTTGATACATTGATGCAATGTCGATGTGACCAAGTTGTGATAGTGCAACCATTTCCTACCGATGAGCAAATGGTATTAAACCAGTGCATCAATCACATGAAAGGTAGTAATACCATGGATAGGGCCAACCTTGAGATCAACATTAACATACCCAATAGAATCCGTAGGGGCATAACTAAATCCATTTATTAAGATAGGTTGTTTAACCAGTCGTCAAATGTCAATTCCAATAGCCTTAAAAGTACTTATTGGCAAGATATTTTGTGAAGAACTATTATCAATGAATATTCGTTTGATTAAGGACCTGTTAAGCATACCTTCCACATATAAGGGGCGATTGTGATTGAAATTCTTCACATGCATGTCTACATCAATAAGTAGAATCACATTTTCATGTGCTGTAGCTATCTTCTTCACAGGCAACGCTACACTACACTCCACGTATTGACTTTTAGAGATCTATATAAGTGCAGTTGTTACCGCAAGCCGAGCTTTCTCATTGAATCCCAAGAGATTAAAGAAATTCCTAAAGTTAGCTACCTTTAGCAACGTCGCAACGACAGGCGGGTGTTCATCGTCTTGAGCTTCAATCGACTTTCCTTTTTCTTCATCACTTCCAGTAACCTAGGCATTAATCACTTTAGTTGTGATGGGATCATGGCTAATGGCATTAATAGCACCCCTTAGGTTGTTGTGGGTAGGAAGTGGATCATTCCTAATATCATTGTTATCGACGATCAACTCACCACATGCTACTCGATCATTAAATATTTTCTTCAAAGTGAAACAATATTTAGTTAGATGACCAATAATCCAATGAAATCTACAATACTTAGGATCGTTCTTTTCTTCATTGTAGGGAGGCGCTCGACCTTCGGGAGCTTGATATTTCCATCATGGAGCCACTGGTTAAGCATTTGATGCACCTTAGCCATAGGGCAAGGATATGTCAAAGATGGCCTAAAGTTAGTGGGCTTATCGTTTCTTTGCTTCTTTGTTCCCCTTGATGACTCGCCTTAAGCTGCATTTATAGATGAAGCACGGTTGTTGAATTTCCTAATTTCACTTATTTATCGTGCTATTGAATTGTTGGTCCTTCACGTGTTCTCAACTAACGCAGCAAAGGAAGCCAATGAAAAATTTTCAAGATAAACCGCATACTTAAGAAACATTCCTTGGATACAAATCTTAACTAACTCCCTCTCATCACAAACGTCTTGTATATCTAGTGAACACTCCTTGAAACGTTCGATATGGTCCATAAGATCTACTTTGAACTTCTAACGGATCCTTCCCATGTTAATAAGTGTAACTCTCTCTTCTGTGGAGAAAAACTTCTCCAAGAATATCTTACACATACTACCCCACGAATCTACTAACCTTGGAGGGAGATTAACGTACTAAGTGTATACCTTCTTAGTGAGTGACTTAGAAAATTCTTTCTTTTTCACATTGTCATCTAAACCATATACTTCCAATGTCTCGATGAATTTTAGCAAATGTTCCTTAGCACTTCCTGATACGAATCCATAAGTGAACACACAAACTCAATATTACGTGTAACCAAAAGGAGTGGGTCCAAACTATGAGATGGCTTGAAAAGTAAATGATGGTCGAAGATAAGCAAGGGTTTTCATGCATTGACGATGGATGTGACAAGCCAATGCCTTACACAAGCTCAAGTCATACTTGATATGATGCACGAGGATAGCTAGAGGTCACTCGCCACTAGTCTATGCTTAAATGGGCTAGATAAGAATAGCTCAAGAGTAAGTAGAAAGATGCTTAGCTCAAGAGAGAGTAAAAAGTTCAATGTATTTTATGTATGATGTTGCAACTATTACATTATGTGAGTATTTATAGTACCCAGTTAAGATGAGTCCTAAATTACAAAAATGGATACCTACTTGCTAAATAAAAAGGAGAATAATTTACTAGGAAAGCAAGTGTTCGTGTAAAAAGAATATCCTCCATCAAAAAGGATAGTATAGATGTCAAAAAGGATAGTGCGCGCGCGTTTTAATCAATCTATGGTCCCAATAACATTGCATGTTAAGCAAGGATAGGCCTTGATTAGGTTTGGTCGATGTCAGCAATTAGGTAGCCATGATTACTAAGGTTAGACATGGGTTGGCTCGGGGACTGCTCACATTCGGGTCAACCTTAGGAAGTCTGCTATTGGCAATTGTTAGTTCGGCCTTGGTAATCTGGAGATGTTTCTGATTTGGTGCTTGGACTTGGGTGTTGTGGAGGGGCCAACTCTGCATGTTAGCTGATCACCTCAGTAGCTTCCTGGATGGTATGGAGAGCAACGTAGCTTGATAGATCAGACTAAGGTAAACACTGCTCCTAGGTGCTTGACTCACCTCGAATAGCTCGGCAAATCATCTAAGAAAGCCCTCGGGCTTAGGAGCGCGTGATTAGTCCTTGATCCTCATCATCCCCTTCAAGTTGTTTCAAATTTGGGGTCAAATTTGGTTTGACTCCAGGTTGCTTGTCCTCAAGAGTGTAAGTCGAAGATCAGCAATGTTGAAGGAGTCTAAGACTCCATATCCTTTAGGTAATTCAATCCTATAAGCATTAGGATTAATCTTTTCAAGCACTTTGAAAGGTCCGTCAGCTTTAGGAGACAACTTGTTCTTCCTTAAGTTTGGGAAACGTTCCTTACTGAGATGTTTCTAAACCAAATCACCTGGTTAAAATTCTCTCTTCCTCCACCCTTAGCTCCACTTTTCGAGCTTATTATTAGCTCGGCTCAATTGCTTTACAACCTTCTATGCGTAGCCTTGATGGCCTCAACTCTTTCTACAACTAGTTGATCATCATTAAGCCTCAACTAGGGTGCTTGGTCCATCGAGAGCTCGGGGTTGAATCCATAAGCAACCTCGAAAGGAGACATGTTTGTTATACTGTAGGCAATTCGATTGTAGTTGAACTCAATAACTGGTAGACATAGATCCCAATCGGTCATATTTCACCCAACAGTAACCCATAGCAAAGTTCCCACAATTCTGTTGACAACTTCGGTTTGTGGATGGTAGGACGTACTGTACAATAGTTTGGTTCCCATCCGCCTCCATAGCATCCTCCAAAAGTGGCTCATGAACTTGGGGTCTTGGCCCGAAATAATGGTTTTAAGCACACCATGAAGCTAGATCACCTCCTACAAGAAAAGAAAAGAGATAACAGAAGCATCATTAGTTTTGGAGCATACGCGAAATGTGTCGTCTTGCTAAATCAATCCACAACCACCATAATGGAGTCCTTCCTTCAGGATGTCCTCAGCAATCCTAACATGAAGTCCATACTTAGCTTAAACCACGATTTGGTTAGGACAAGTAAGGGTAGATAATGTCCTTGCTTAACTTAGCTCTTTACCTTCTTGTAGGTTGCACACTTTTCCAACACAAATTACATGTCTCTCATCATTCTTAGCCAAAAGAATCTCGTTAATAGTACTTCATGGGTTTGACACTAGACAAAATGTCTTGTCAATCCTCTTCCATCCGCCTCATCCACTAGTAACTGTCATGGAACAAGTCGAGATATATAGCCTCATCTTCTTAAATAGGTATCCATCTTTCCTATGATAGTCATCAAATGTCCATCCTTCTTCAGATCAAGCATAAATAGGACCAAAGTGTGGGTCCTCAATATACAAATTCCTTATGGTTGAAAAACCAAGTAGCCTTGTTTACAACTCGATCAGGAGGGTATGTTGTCTCAATAGGGTGTTGGCTACTACATTGGTCTTTCCATTCTTGTATTTTATAACATAAGAAAAACCCTCCATGAACTCAACCCACTTGGCTTTCTCAGGGACAACTTTAGTTATCTCTTTAGATATCTCAAGAATTCATAATTGATGTAGATCACAAATTTATTGGGTAGTAAATAGTGTCGCCATACCGTTAAGACTCAGATTAAGGAGTAGAACTCCTTGTCATAGACTGAATAGTTGAGTGTAGCTCTTCAAAGTTTCTCACTGAAGTAAATGATAGGTCAGCCTTCTTACATTAGCACAATACCTATGCCTACTCCGAACACATCACACTTTATTTCGAACACTTTGTTAAAGCTTTGCAGAGCTAAGACAAGGGTTGTAGTTAGTTTCTCCTTCACTTCCTCAAAACTCCTCTGCTTCTTCTCTCCTCATCTGAACTTAACATTCTTCTTTGAGAGTTTGGTGAGTAGGGCTACAATCATGCTAAAATTCTTCACAAATCTGCAATAAAATAATACCGAGCCGTAGAAACTTCTCACATCCGCAGAATAGGTCAACTTAGGCTACTCTATGATTGGTCTTACCTTCTCATCATTGGCTCAAATGTCACCTCCACTCACAACAAACCCCAAGAAGATCATCTCAAGTCGGCTAAAGTCACACTTCTTTAAATTGGCATAGAACTGTTCTACTTAAAGTTTTGCAAAGACTTTTCGGAGATGCTCCTTGTGAATCTCCAGGTCGGGGTTATATACCAAAATGTCATCAAAATAAACTATAACAAATCTCCCTGTGAATTCTTGAAGCACATGATTCATCAAGTACATAAATGTGCTCAATACGTTAAACAGTCCAAATGGCATTACAAGACATTCATATAAACCATGTCGTATCTTAAATGTAGTCTTACACTCATCACCTTTGCTCAATCGGATCTGACGGTATCTAGATCTAAGGTTGATCTTAGAGAGCACTCTTGCTCTACTTAACTCATCTAGCATGTCATCAAGCCTGAGTATGAGATACCTGTACTTGATGGTGATTCAATTGATCACTCAACTATCTACACACATCCTCTAAGAACCATCCTTCTTTAGCACTAAGAAGGCCGGAATGACACAGGGGCTAAGAGACTCACACATATACCCATTCTTCATTAGCTCATCTACTTGCCTCTACAGCTCGGCGGCCTATTCAAGATTCAGCCTATAGGCAAGCTTATTCAGTAATACGATTCCTAGTTGTAGGTTGATTACATGCTCGACGCCTCGGATTAGAGGTAGACCCTTTGGTAGCTACTGTAGAAACAGGTCGACAAATTCCTCTAATAAGGTTTTTACCTTAAGAGGCAACTCCTCCTCCTCAGGTGTCAACTCCAAAATTCTTCGAACCAGCAAATAGGTCAATCCTTCGAGCTTCATCTCTCTCTTTAGTTCGGCTCGAGTCAATATTAAAGCCTCCTTCTTCAAGGCTCAACTCAGTTGGGATTGCATGACCTTTACCTGTTCGGTAGTCATGAGACTTAATTTCATCCTCCTGCCTTCATGCTCCATAGAACATGTATTCCTCCTTCCGTCATATATAACTAATCGATCAAACATCCATGGTCGCCTTAGTAGAATGTAGGACGCACTCTTGAGTAGTACATCACAAAGCACTTCATCTCGATATTTGCCAATGTAGATATACAGATACCTGTTTATTCACTTGTAGGGCTCTCTTATCACTAATCCAATAAAGCTTGTAAGGTTTCAAGTAGTGCATGGTCGGTAATTTCAACTGTTGGACCATAAATGCAAAGGCTACATTGGTACAACTCCCACTGTCAATAATCAGTATGCACAGTGATTCATTCACCATACATCTAATATGAAAGAAATTCTCCCTTTATTCATCTTTAGGTACAAGATTGACATTCATTGTCCTCCTCAACACTAGAGTGGTCAACATAAAGTTGCCCTCCTCACTATAGATAACTTCCTCCTCAAACAGCTTGATCTATCCATCTTCTTTCAACTCTTCTACTTCTTCATTAGTATTGTCAACCTCAATAGTTGACACCTAGCCTCAGATCACCATTGTTCGCTTGTTCGGACACTAAGTAGCCATGTACCTAAAGCCTTGGCATTTGAAATACTTGATCTCACTTGTTTTCCTCCTCGAAATCTAGCCTTTCTCAAACTTCCTCAGGGGTTCCCTCTCCTCTGCTCGGGTAATTTGAGCAAGTCGGATATCAACAACCTTACTTAGTTCCATTCACACAAGTTTGCTCGAAATAAGTTGGCTATTGCCAAGTCGATTAACGAGTGGTCAAAACCTTCCTGTTCAGCGCCTTTATATCCTCTAGGCAACTCAGATCACGTTGTTAGGCGTTCCAATATCCAGAGTTTCTAAGACATCCCCAATCTCGTACTTCAATCCACCAATGAACCGATATACAGTTCGGTCCTCTAGCTCTATGACTTCACATCGGATCATTAACATTTAAAATTCCTTAACATAAGTGTCTACACTTGTTCCTCCTTGTCTAAGCTCTTACAATATTTTGAAGGCATCCTGCAAATAGTAGCTTAACACAAACCTTCTCTACATAACCCTCTTCATTTCATCCCAACTCCTAATCTCTTATTCTCCTTCCCCTCTTTGGGTAGCTTGCAAGTTCTTCCACCACAAGCGGGCATAACTAGTGAACTCCAACATAGTAAGTCTAACCTTTACATCATCAGTACATCATAGCATTTAAACTGCTTCTCAATCCTATCTACTCAATCTAAGTAGCCTTTAGCATCACCACTTCCAAAAATACTTGGAATATGCATCCTTAATCCTTCGACTCTAAGGGCTCATACATTTATTTCTTCAACCTCATAGTACTCTTTTGCGTCACCATCTCCTTTCGCTTCTTTCTCAATCTCTTCAAGCACTAGCCTTTGTTTAGCATCCTTACTAACTCCTTCAGCTTAGGGTGGTCAAGCTAGGGGAATAACTCGGCCAAACTAACCATTTCCCCATTGTTACTGTTCACATTCTCTAATAGGGCTATTTCTAGCTCATTGTCTATCTTCTTGGATAACAATCGCCAAACTAGCTACCAGATTGGTAAGCTTATCCAAGCGGTCATCCACTAACTGAGGTATGAAGCTTCCTTCTTACCCTTAGCCATATCGAGTACCACCTTCTTGGTTTCCCAAAGTTCCTTGAACTCTTGATTCTGACATTGATGGTCACTTCATGAGATTAACGTTTATCAATAGTACTTAAAGATCAATAACCAATACTCCAACCACCACGACAGTTACACAACGAACAAACAGTCGACCACACTCTGGTTTGGTGTATGGAGAACAGGGGAAAATAGAGTATAAAGTACTTCTCAACTACTAAACTCCAATGTAAACAATAGAACCTCTATCTTAAGAGAGTAGTGACAAACTACTTAAAGAACATAATAACAAAATCTAGCTTCGAACTTAGCCAAGCTCTGATAGCAAGACAATACAGATCCATAGGTGAACACATAAACCCGATATCATGCGTAACTAAAGGGGTTAGGTCCAAACCACAAGATGGTTTGAAAAGTAAATGATAGTCCAGGATGAACAAAGGTTCCCGTGCACTGATGATAGATATGACGTACTAACGCCTCACACAAGCTCGGGTCACACTTGATATGACACATAAGTATAGCCGAAAGCCACTCGCCACTAGTCTACATTCAAATGAGCTAGATAAGAGTAGCTTAAAAGTAAGCAGAAGGACACTTAGCTCTAGAGGGAGTAAATAGTTCGGTGTATTCTTTGTATGATGTTGCGATTATTACATTATGCGACTATTTATAATATCCAATTAGGGTAAGTCCTAAATTACAGAAAATTACATAAATGGATCCCTACTTGTTAAGCAAAAAGGAGAATAATTTACAAAGAAAGCAAATATTCATGCAAAAAGAATATCCTCCATTAGAAAGAACAATACGCATACATTTTAATCAGTCTATGGTCCTAATAACACCACGTACTGAGCAGGGGTGGACCTTGATTAGGTTTAGTCAGCATCGGTAGTTAAGCAGCATTGATTGCTAGGGCTAAACATGGATTGGCTCAGGGACTACTCACATTCGAGTCAACTTCGAGAAGTCAGCATCGGAGGGGTTAGCTCTACATGTTGGCTAATCATCTCGGTAGCTTTCTAAATGGTGTAGAGAGCAAAGTAGCTTGATAGATCAGATTAAGGTAAACACTACTCTTCAATGCTTAACTTACCTTGGACAGCTCGACAAACCATTTAAGAAAACCTTCCAGTTCAAGAGCGCATGATCAGTCCTTGATCCCTATCAATTCCTTTCTTACCATTAAATAACATGAACTTCGAACTGACATAATCCTTAGGGTACAGCTTTGCGGCAATGCGTTGGTGATATAGAAGCTTCAATTTTGGTATCCCAACCGTAAATTTCGCTTGTATCTCCCTCAAATATATGTTCGAATCTTCTTTGGTCACAAATAAACCTCTCTAAGAGGATGCTTCCCCCCTTAGTGACATTGCAAGAACAGGATGCATAGGCACTAGCTTTACAGGTGTAAATCTTTCAAACATAGGATTTATCAGTATTGATTGCATAAAGTCAACAATTGTTATACGTGGTATAACACATAAGGATGACGAGCCTCCAATCTAAACTCTTTGATTCCTTACTTCGAGTAATAAATCTTACGTAGCTGTAGGTTCCATAGCAGGAAGTTATTCTTCAACCCTAAGAGTGACATGCTCGTTGACAATAAGAGGGTTGGGTAAGGTGTATTGTTACACCAAATTAGAAGGATTCAAGGAAGTTGCTCCTTATTGCACAGCAGTAAAAGCAACCAAAGCAAGTGCCCATTGAGCGAACATCGCCATGAGTTCACTAAGGTTCCGATTAGTCTCCCGCAACTCACGTATTCAATGCGCATTACCAAGGATACCTTCTTATGTACCATCTCTCTGTTTAGTGTCTCCAACTGGAAGTGGATTTTGGTTATTGGTCACAATAGTAGCATTTTGCTCTTAGTCAATACCATTAGTAAGATCTTATTGTCCTTACCTTAGAGGTACAATAATGTGAGTATCGAGTCTTCCTTCCCCAGTGGAATCGCTAGAAAATGTGGGGGTATGGACACGAATGTAAGTGTCTCATGTGTATCGCATAAGAAGTCACGTGACAACTTGAGTAACTCCCATGGGATGATCAAAAGAGAAGTGTAAGGAAGACGAGTAGACAATCTTGATGAGATTCTAACACGTATGATGACAAGTGGAGAAGCCCGATGGCATAAAACTCTAAGATTAATGAAGAATAGAGTAGAGTTGTTAAGGTGTTTAAGTTTTTAGTTTTCGAGATAAAGTTCCGACAGAATAACAGTGTTAATGAGAGTTTTTTCTCTCTTTCAAATGAGGATGTGAATGGAGTATTTATAAGAAATGATAGCTTATCACATCCATCAGATTATGATGATGATCAATGGTTAAGATTAAAGCTCTTTATTAATGGATTTTAAATAAGTTATTTTCATGGATTTAAGCACAGATATAGGCTTTATTTATTATTTTAGTGTAAGCCAAACAAAAAAAGATTGGATCGATTACTCCAATCCTACCATACTAAATCTTTCTTGATTATCCCAGTAATTTATAAGCTTGGCTCCTTGGACTTTATTACCTTGTCCCGATGAGTCAAATCCATTTAATCAATATGCTTAAAGCTCAATATTAAATTTGGCTCTCTACAAAAAGATATCTAAAAATTAAAAAAGGGAAAAGAGAAAAAAATACAAAATTTAAAAACAAAATAATATAATTATATATAAATAATTGATATAATTAATAAAAAAGTAAAAATTCAAAAAATGAAGAAAATTCAAAAAAGGCCAAATTGGCCACCCTAAGGCCATTTTTATTCATTTTTTATTTTTTCAATTCTTAATTTTTTATTAATTATATTTTTTTATTTATATATAATTATATTATTTTGTTTTTAACTTCTATATTTTTTTCCTTTTTTCTTTTTTCCTTTTTTAATTTATAAATATTTTTCATTTTTTAATAATTATATACATTATTTTTTTCTTTCTTATTTGTAAAAAATTAGTATGTAAATACCACATTAATACCATGCAAGCACAACATATCAGATGTCAACTTTTTTTAATGGCATTATAGCTATGTTATAACAGGATCCTTATTTTGATCACTTAATTTAATATTGATCAATTATTTTGACCTTTTGAAAATTTAGTCCTCTATTTGAACTTAGCATAAATATTAATATCCTCACGTGTAATTTTCTATTTCCTTAAACATACTTTTCAAATGGAAACTTGATAATATTTATTTGAAAACTTTTCTTTTTCAATAAACGATTCAGCCTCAATACGAAATACTTTTGTTAGACAAGTTGGATTATTAATTTAGGTTTTTAAACACGATTAATTAATAGGTTGTACTAGTAGCTTGATTTTTTTAAAAATGAATCCACTTAGATACAAAAATGAAATACAATATATTAACATAAATTATTAATCCTAATGAATAGTAGTGGTTTACGGTATCTATGATGCACATAATATCTCCTCGAGGTTGGTCTACATCTCATTAAAAAAAAATTGAATATTTTATTTTTCCCCATACTTTTAAATGAAAAGCACACCTCTCAAAATCAGTTCCCCCAACGTCATTGGCCATACACCAAAAATCATACATACCAAAATCAACATCAACCTCACATGCGTTCCAAAAGAAGATATCAACCTCACAATATTCCAAGATCTGCATCGCCCAACTCACTTTGAATCTCATGTGGTGTATCCTGGGGAGATAGAAGTAGAACCAGTCCACACGATATGGAATCCAATCTAGGAACAAGACACGCACACTTGTAGCTGACCATACAAAAGAACAATTTATGACGTGTAAACTAATGCCTCCACTTATTCTTAACATGCTTTTATTCCCACATAAAACCACCCCCATGCAGTCTTCTTTAGACGAAAGCTCAACCATAACAATACCAATACCATGTAGAGAAACCAATAACTAGAGAAATCTAAGGAAAACAAAAAGGAAACACCCGTTGCAAAACGTCATACGCAAACGTTTTAAGTCATTTGGTCTTGGAAATGAGTACCCAAGAGTCCAATCATACTACTGAGGAAATCATGGTGTCACCAAATTCTTCTTCTTCTTCTTCTTCTTCTGAACAAACCCATCATCTCATTGATGGAGAGACTGAACCAGAGAGATCATCCTGGAAGAGTGATGAATGCCATGTCCATGAAAATGGAGGACAAAGTTCATCTCCTGCCAGTCAACAACCTCACACTGAAGGAGAAGGAGGAGGAAAAGGAAAAGAAGAAGAAGAAGAAGAAGGAGTATCACTAGTAGACCAAGGCCTGTCCAGAACTCCTGTTGACATAACAAGAGGAGGAGATTTGTCTGAGGCATCCCAGGAGGAAACTAATGGCAGAGAGAGAATGAAGAGACATAGAATTGAAGTGGCAGGGAGAGTTTGGATTCCTGATATATGGGGGCAAGAAGATTTATTGAAGGATTGGATTGACTGTTCTGCTTTTGATTCATGTTTGGCATCTGGGAAAATTATGTCTGCCAAAGAGGCATTGGTTGAAGAAGGAAGAAGAGCAAATTCTGGGAGAGTCAGAATCGAGAACAGATGCTGAGTTAATATTCTTTTTTTTTTTTTCATTTTCTCTTTTCTTTGAATTTTTCCTTTTTCTATTGGTAGAGAAGCCATCATTTTGATGCCTGGTAGTAGTATTCCTGATGCGAATGCTTCATTAAAATTATAGTCAAAGTTGCAGAAATACATTATCAATATTCCTTATTTAGCATCGAGAATTTATTGGAATCTAAAGCTTGTCCAAGGTTCCATCGACCTTGGATCTGGGATTTACTTTGGCTCTATACCGATGCCTGTTCGTATGTATGTATGTGTATAATTTGGTATCTCCTAAGATCACAGATCAAGCTGCTTGCTCTTCCTGAAGTTCACTCAGTCATATTAACCCAATAACTCAAACATGACTAAAGTTTGATTTTGAACTCAGTCCAGTTGAGTAGTAGCAGACTATCTTTAGTTTTTATATATCAATAAAAAGAGGGGGATTACTATTATATGTAACGAAACCTGAATTTGTAAACTAGCCTATCAAGTGCTATAAGAACGTATTATTTTCACATTACCACATAATCCCCCTTTCATGAAGCTTATCATCAAGCATAAAACGTGGAAGGCTTCTTTGTTCTTTTACCCTAACTGAGATATCTGTTAATGGGATTTACAAATATATTACCGGAACTCAACTGCAAAGGCTTCTCAAGCATCTTAATTTTTTAACATTTATCATAAGATTAGTGCCCTGAACTCCATCCCTGCTGCCGGTCCACGTTATGATTATACATGGTAGCCGACAGGTTCAGATGATTGGAACTTCACCTGTGAAATTCATTTCGCTCTCTTGGATAAGTGTAAGGCATCCGACATTTAGTGCCGATGCACGCTGACCGCTGATCGGTCACTTTCGCCTTTAGGGCTCAGCTAGATTCCTGGGTATTTCTTCTGCTTTTAAAGAATCTTTTACTTTATCTTGAAACTATCGATGATAATACCATACTGCGACAAGAGCACCTCGATGGTGAGGAATAGATCCTTCCCACGTGAAATGATTGCAGAAATTCCAGAGATAAAATCGGAGAAACTAAGGAATGGTTGGGGGGGGGGGGGTAG